>VWYK01044996.1:0-11738 GCA_013399775.1 Semnornis frantzii | reverse complement strand
TGTTAATTGCCCTAACTAATTCAATGATGCTTCCACATTTCTGTGTAGGGATAATTTTTTCATGTTTTTGGACCAGGTGAAGACTTTGGTTTTTTTCATAGACAACTCTTGCTTTGATGAAAAAGACATTCTGAGCCATGAGAACTTCTGTGATTTCATGTAGCATTACTGATCTGAAGAGCCTTAGACTCTGACTGTCCTGAAGTTTAAAACCAAGTATATATTACAAGCTGAGGTATTCAAAAAGTCCTAAAAAATATTATTCTCTTCCATAGAGGTGTCACACTGCTGAAGGACTGAAGTTTTGTCTAATTGAAACACGCCGTCCTGGTGCACAGAGGTGAGCTTTTAGCTAACTAAACATGAGGTGAAATGCTACTTGTGAATGCTGTTGTGTGTGTAGATTGGCTAGCAGAGAAAACACCAAAGCTCCCACCAGGGAAGCCAGATGGCTAACTGCAGTTGTGTGTCTTCTTGTAGGGCTTGAAAGTGTAAGTGACAATCTTTCAGGAACTAGCCCTGGGAGTGATTTTTGTTCTGGAAAAAGCAAAGTCTGTTTATACAAATCTTATAAACACACATCTTTCTTCTGTCTGGCTTATTGGTTAGAATCTAGAACCTCCAGTCTTCCAAAAACTATAGTACTGGAAAGATATGCAATGTCTGAAAAGTGAGGCGTTAGTTAAGTGTAAACCAGCAGAGCTTTGCTTTATGGGATGTTGCTGTTAACAGATATCTGCATCCATCCCGAAGCTACCTACTTACATGCTAGGATTATGTGTCTGTTTCTAAAGACTCATTCTGCTGTTCTAACTATTCTTCTGAGCTGCTGGATTTTGGGGTAGCTGATTTGCACCTGGATTTGGCCTAGCTTGAGAAATGCATCTGGTTGTGCTTTATCTATAGGATAAGTTCTTCAGCAGAATGGCAGATGTGAGCTAATCTGTTTCCAGCATATATACAGAGAAGCGAAGGTGGTGCCTGCGTTCTCCCAAATGATAATGCTAAGAATTAACAATAATTGAAAAAGATGAGTTTTATGCTTGCTGTGAGAGAAATGGATGGATTTATGAACCATGTTCTGCTGTATATGTAGGAAGAAAGGTGAGATTGAATGAGGGTGGGGAACAGCTTTCCAAGGTATGTTCTTGTGCAATTTGAAAAGCTCAAGTGGATTTCAGTTTACACTCTTGCAGGACATAATCCTATCAGTACTAAATCCAAACCAGATGCTCATTTCAGGAGACTGGAGTTACTCTTTAATTAATGCTTCTCAGCTCATCCTTTTGAAGCCTGAAGCCTTCTTAGTCCTTTCAAAGGAATCCGTTAAGTTTGTACCTTGAAGGAGAAAATAAGGTTATTTCCTGGCTCTTGTTCTGTGAGCATGTTGCTTCTGCAGTGTTCTGGCTCTTTGTACTTCAAATTTTTGTAGTTATCTCTCCAATCCTTCTTTTCTTCAATGCCATTAAGTTGTCATTAAAAAAAGCATATTTACAAACCTTGGGAAAGATTCACTGCTTCCAGCAGTGTAGCAGTGTGAGGTTAGGGAGCGAAGTGAGAATCTCCTTAACACCAAGAGCTGTCATCTAAACCTCATTTCTTTCTTCATATAGATACAAGCCCACAAATTCGTAATAAAATTGCAATATGTGTGGTCAATGTTGATTAGTTATTTCTGTCTTCAGATAAACCATTTTCCTGAAGAGATGTGTCCATTTGCAGGATAAAGTGTATTGTTATCTGAAATAAAGCACCGGCATTTATAGGTGTTCATTTATTGAACAGGAAAGGACAGCAGTTAGAAACGAGCCAACCCACTTGAGCTTGGAAACACAGTGCCTCAAATTTACCTTTCTAATTATATAAATTAAGGCTAATGAGAAAGGTCAGATTCAGATTGGTTTTAACTGCAAAGTCAGGGGGGTAATAAATGTTAATACAATGCAACCTTTGCTTGAATTGTTAAAGATTTCACCAAGGAAAATGTTTAACACAATTTACATGTCAAATATCAGAGTGGTTTTAATTTTTTTAATTCCTTTTTTTTTTTTTTTTTAAATTTTATCTGCAAAGATTGCAAACCTTAGGGCTTAATTTCTGAGAGGTTACTGGTTGCATATTTCTGAATTTTCGTGGGCTGAATTTTAACAAGATCATGGAATGCAAACCTGGAGAAACAAAGGTCTGCAGTTCACTGACTGTCTTAGGTATTAACTTACTCACCTTATGGTAGTTCAGCTCAGTTCAGGTTACACAAAGAATTTCCTAAGAGTTAAAAATGTCATTTAAATACTGAACAAAAATACTCTTGATGCTTGTATCGGTAATTTTCAGTTGTCAGGTTTTATCACCTGTTTCCCACATCAGATAAACTTAAATGACCAAATTCCAGAATTATGAACGTCGTTGGAACTGGACGTCACCCACTGTGAACTTACCAATCCAATACATCTCATATGGGGCTTTGGTCAGAGAAAGCAGTTTTTATTGCTTGTCCATTTAAACCTTTCCTACTTTTCAAAGAATCTCCCCCAAAATTTCTCTCATGCTCAGCATTAACACTGTTGTTTTCAAGTTAACTCATACTCCAAACTGATTTCATGCAGTCAGCCACAGAGCATAATTGTTCTGCCTTACTAAGCTAATTGCCACACTTGTGCCATCTGCAGAATAAATGTAGGGATACTTGCTCAGTTTTTTAAAGTTGTAGGAAATAGCCCAAATAAGAACACCACCATAAATTTTGGTTGGGATCTGTATTTAATCCGAATTTCTGAGTGAAATGTAATCTATGCTAGGGCATGGCTCTTTACAGTAATATTACTTGTGTTCACAAACCCTGCATTTTGTATGTTGCTCCAATGCAAATCAGCAAAATACTCGGTCTCATGTTGAACACAACTGCAGGTGAGAAGTGATCAACTTGCAGTTACAGAGCCTAGCCTATATTTAGCAATGTGGTCTTGAATGAAAATTGGTGCAAAAAAGTTGCTGATAGAATTACAGAATGTCAGGGGCTGGAAGGGACCTCCAAAGCTCATCCAGTCCAACCTCCCTGGAAGAGCAGGATCACCTACAACAGATCATACAGGAATGTGTCCAGATGGTTTTGAATATCTCCAGAGAGGAAGACTCCACAACCCCTTGGGCAGCCTGTTCCAGTGTTCTGTCACCTTCACAGGGAAAAAAAATAATCCTCCTGTTTCCATGGAACTTCCTATGCCTCAACTTTCACCTATTGCCCCTTGTCCTGTCATTGTCCATCATCGAGCAGAGCCTGGCTCCATCCTCCTGACGCTCACCCTGCACACCTTTATAAACTCTGATGAAGTCACCTCTCAGGCTCCTATTCTCCAAGCTAAAGAGCCCCAGCGCCCTCGGGCTTTCCTTGTAAGAGAAATGTTCCATTCCCCTCATCATATTTGTGGCTCTGCACTGGTCTCTCTCAAGCAGTTCTCTGTCTCTCTTGAACTGGGAAGTCCAGAACTTGACACACTACTCCAGATGCAGCCTCAGCAGGGTAGAGTAGAGGGGGAGGAGAACCCTCGACCTACTAGCCACAGCCCTTTTAATACACCCCAGAATGGCATTGGCCCTCCTGGCCACCAGAGTACATTGCTGGCTCATGGTCAACCTCCCATCAGCTAGGACCCCCAGATCCTTTTCCCCTTCACAGCCTGTAGAATTTCATCATAATGAATGTGTTGAAATAAATTTGTAGGTATTTCTGAACCAGCCATTTAGTCCAATGTGTATACAGCAACTCACAATCTAATGCTGATTTCCTCTTGCTGTTTAATTAACATTCCCACATGGTGATTTGAATGCTGAGTTAGTCACACATGGCTGCTTGATTACTTTATGTGAAGGGATTGTGCCTATTAGTTCCTTTCTTTAAAAAAAAAAAAGCTCGTAATTCTGTGGTTTCTTTTTTTTTTGTTTGTTCGTTTGCTTGCTTTCTTCAGTGGTGCTGTGTTTTTGGATGTCACAGCTGATCTTCCTTTTCTTTGCTTTTCCTTCTTTTCATAGATTCATAGAGTCATAGAATGGTAAGGTTGGAAGGGACCTCAAGGATCATCCAGTCCCACCCCCCTGCCATAGGCAGGGACATCTCCCACTAGTACAGGTTACTCAAGGCCTCATCCAGCCTGCCCTTGAACACCTCCAGAGAGGGAGCAGCCCCAACCTCCCTGGGCAGCCTGTTCCAGTGCCTCACCACCCTCACTGGAAAGAGCTTCCTCCTAACATCCAGTCTAGATCTTCCCATTGCCCCTTGTCCTGTCATTGCAAGACCTCTCCAGCCTTCCAGTATGCCCCCTTCAGATATTGGAAGGCTACTCTAAGGTCTCCTGGAAGCCTTCTCTTCTCCAGGCTGCAGAGCCCCAACTCTCTTTTCCTTTTACTCCTCTTATATTCTGTCTTGTGTTTTTAGTACAGCCTTCCACATTCCTTCCTGGGTACCAGTAACCATAAGTGCAGAACTTTTACCATTTTAAGATTTCTTCCTTTCCCACTTACATTCTTTCCCCTCTTTCTATCATTAACTGCATTTCTTTTTCATTCTTTCTGATCTCACTTCCTGTCTCTTCCTGGCCAGTTTTTTTAATGGCATAATCAAGGTCTTAGCCTCTGGCCATACTGACTTCCGGATGTTTCTCCAAGAGCACCCTCTGTTCCTCATTTACTTCTATGACAGTGTTTGCTTTTTCTCTCTCTCCATCAGTACCTCTACAGCGAGCAGTCAGTTCCCTAAAAACCTGGTTTAGAAATGCAGTCATTGAATAATGAACACTAAATGCCCGAAGTCATCAGCATAAAGAAACATTCCTGAGTGACACTGATGCTGAAATGTGTTTGTGTAAACTATTAATAGGACAATTACAAATAACAATCACAAACAATACAAAGTCACATTGTAGTGATTCACTGAGTTAAATGATTCTTCACAAACGCCTTCTGCAGATCATATTTCTGACTTGTGATTTGCAAGGCAATCTTAGTGTGATGGTTTGGGAGTTCCTTCCCCCCCCACACACTTTGTAAAATCACCCAAACTAGACTCAGCCGGGTGGAAGTTAAGGACTGAAGCTCTATTTACAGCTTAGTATAATATACAAGCAGAGATATACACAATAGACAGGAATAGTTACAGAAATATACAAGGCAAAGGTAATACAGAAACACAACACCCCTCCCAGAAATCAGAGACCCCAGGAGGACCTCCCAACCACCCTTCCACCTTCTCCTCACCCCTATACCTTACCCCAGGGTTTGTCTCACACTCAAGATGAGTTTGGAGGATCGACCAGGGGGAGTTAGAAGGAAAGTGGTTAGTGAGGTTACTCAGCAGAAAGGAGAAATCAAAAAGCTAGACAGCCCCAGAATCTGTGTCTGCATGTCTTATCTATGTTTTTGTTCTTATTCTTAAACATCTCAGCAAGCGTACAAGTGAAGTAGACATCACCATTGTTTTCTTTTCACAGCCTATAATATAATTTTCTCCATTAAAATATTCCAATTAGCCTCAAACCAGCACGCTTAGCTTTCTCCAAAACTTCAGTTTAACATTCCCAGCTCATGTTCTGGAAAAGTTTTCAAAGGGCTTTCTTCTGCCAAAACAGTGCAATGTAGCTTAAGAGAAAAAAAAAACAAACCAAAACCAACCTAAACAACTTAAGAGTGAAAGAGTTGAGGACTTTTTTTCTGCGTCCTCTGTTTTCCATACATAGTGCCATTTGATTCACTTGTGATCATCTCTTTTGGTGCCTGGTGGTGTACCTGACTGTTTAAGCATTAATTTGCGCTAGTGGTCTCCACAATGTCTTGCTAGAGTCCCTCAAGCACATTCCCACCAAACCCTTATCAAGCCATGCAATTTCTCTATTTTTTTTTCTTTTTTAAGACTATGACAGTCAATTCAGAATGTCAATTCAGAACATCTATTTAATCTATATCTCTCTTTTTTCACTTTTTGAGTGTATTTCCTTGAAATCTCTGTTTAAAACTACACTTTTCTCTCCAGTTCTTATAATTCTAGGGCATGAGGCCTTTGTGATAAAACTATAAATAGCACCTGAGGAAGAGAGGTAGACTTTTGAAATATCTATAGAGATTTTAATTGAACTTCACAAAGCTTCACAAGGGCTCCTAATGTAAAGTGTATTGACACAAGTACTCCTTGTATATATTATTCGTTGAAGCACTCGTGGAAATGAAAGGTGCACTTAGAAGTGGTGTTCTGCAAAACCAAGCCTTTAAATAGTTTCATACATAATAAAGCCATTGTCAGTTCTATATTATTTCAATGTATGCAATCCTTTCATGGTGTGCAGTAAGGAGATAGTAGTTGCCGGAGGTCTTTGTGAAGTAGTCCATTACAGGATATATATTTATAAACATGGAAGAACTTATAACCAGCTCAAAAATAGTGAAATTGTATTGCAAGTCTAATAATGTTTTCAAAGGCCATGGGCAGTGGTTTGTAGTAAAAATAGATCTTGGCTGAAGGAGAAAAACAGTATGTGTTTGTAGGGCCTTAGAACTGTACTTACAAACTACATATATATATGCCTCTATTCTCAGAAAAGATGTAAATATATAGTAAGTTTACATGCTGCCATGTTGTGATGGTTTGGGAGTTCCCCACCCCCCCCACTCTTTGTAAAATCACCCAGACTAGACTCAGCCAACTGGAAGTTAAGGACTGAAGCTCTGTTTACAGCTTGGCACAATATACAAGCAGAGATACACACTGTATACAGGAATAGTTACAGAAATATACAAGTTAAAGGTAATACAAAAACACAGTAGCCCTCCCAGAAATCAGAGACCCCAGGAGGGGCTCCCAACCACCCTTCCACCTTCTCCACACCCCTCTACCTTATCCCAGTATCTGCCTTACATGCAAGGTGAGTTTGGAGAATGGGCAAGGGGGGTTAGAAGCAGAATGATTAGTTGGGTTACACAGCAGAAAGCAGAAGATACACCAGCTCCCTGAGAGAGAGAAAGACCGCCTCCCTTATCTATATTTGTGTCTTTGTTTTTATCCATCTCAACAAGCATGTGAGTGAAGTAGACATCACCATTGTTTTCACAGCCTATAATCCAATTATTCTCATTAAAATATTCCAATTAGCATCAAACAGCACACATGTATTATATGTTTGCATTAAGAGATTGTAATTCAGTGGATGGACTCTTGGAAATGTCTTTTTTTCCTGGCTTTGCATCTGTACTACTTTCAGTTGAAGGAGAGAGCTGGAATCTCCATTTGTTCCTTCACTCTACTAGTAAAAAATCTTGGAGGACCATTAGCATCACATCAGGATAACCAGTAGAAGGGTGATAGGGAACAAGATTAGGTATTTGTCAATACAATACCAGTTGTATTACTTTGATGTCAGGGCTGGATAAAGGGAAGGCCATGATTTTTGTTGTGTTTTGGTTTAGAGTTCCAGCCATAAAAATAAAAGTGTGATTACAGTAACCTGAATCGGAAGAAAGAAAAACTGTGAAAGTGCTTGCTAGCAACGAGGCCTGAAAATGGCCAAATGGTGATAAAGCAGGGAGATGTCTTTAAAGGAAGTATTATTAAGGAAAGTATCTTTGGATAAGTTCAAAAGGATGACGGATTGCTAGATATGTATGTGGCTTAGAAATGCAAGAGAGATGCTGTCGTCATTTGTCCAGAAAAAAAATAATGTGGGGTTTTTGTTTGCTTGTTTTTTAACATGATGTGGGAAAACATTAAATATTTTCCTCAAATTCCTGAGATTTGTTTTCTTCTCTTATCTTTGAGGATTCAGAGATGTAATTAAAAAAATGTTTTTTTCCTCAATACAGACATTTTACTTTATTACAAATTCTTTTTATTGCAGGTGTTTTGACTGCAAAAGAATTTTTGTAGAACAACAAATAACAAAGTTTTTTAATGCTTTCCTGTGCAATTGGATTCTATTTCCTTGGAGAATTATTGCACTTAATATCATCAATGGTAGGAGCTAAACAGCATAACCTGACAGAAATGGTGACTGACTGTTGAGAGCTATTTGTTATTGTGTGTTTGTAGTGGCTGATCCACTGTGAAAAGCAGAAATGGAGGCAGATAGTCCAGGGACAGGATAGATCAGAGGACTGGTAATGCAATCCAAGTCTTTTCACCTCCAGGTCACTGGCTCCTATCTGTCTCAGGTTGGTAGTGACTGAAATTCATTACCATCTAATGGTTGGTCAGTGGCCTATGTAAAATGAGTTGATGATCTTAGTCAAGTTACTGCTGGAAAGTTGTTCATATCACAAGAAACACCATAACAGGCACCTTTTCTGATTGATAATCCTTTTAATGGGGCCAAGCACTTGACTGTCAGGGAAATGAGGCTTTTGTTCCTAGCATGCTCTAAAGGTTTGTCCCTTCTTCTTAAGAGTGGAGGTATTCCATTTCACAGCAAATAAGAAAATCCCTGTATATAATGTTTTAGTGTTGTCTGTCTGACCTCTGGACTATGCTGTTACTGTCTTGACTAATACAGGAGAACAATAGGAATGTACCCTCACAGCTTATAGCTCTTAAAGAAACACTTTAGCAAGGTAGAAAGGGTGCTTAGGGCAAAATCCTGCACCACTTTGACAATTCATACTTTCCAGGTCCTTTGTGCTCCTACACAATCCTGCAATATCTAAATCATGGCTTTCTCTAAATTACTATTAGCTTTTGTCTGCAGTTTTCTGACAAAAAGACTATTTCCAGCTTTGTCATGTTTTCTCCTGTTCCCTTTATAAACATTTACCATACTGTGACAGTTTGGGAGTTCCCCGTCCCCCCACACTTGTAAAATGACCCAGACTAGAACTCAGCCGTCTGGAAGTTAAGAGATGAAGCTCTATTTACAGCTTAGCACAATATACAAGCAGAGATATACACTATATACAGGAATAGTTACAGAAATATACAAGGTAAAGGTAATATAGAAACACAACCCCCCTCCCAGAAATCAGAGACCCCAGGAGGGGCTCCCAACCACCCTTCCACCTTCTCCCCACCCCTATACCTTACCCCAGGGCTTGCCTTATGCACAAGGTGAATTTTGAGGATTGGCCAGTGGGCATTAGAAGAAAAAGGTGGTTAGTGAAATTAATTCAGCAGAGAGGAGAAACCAGAGCTAGACTGCCCCAGATGCTGTGCCCCGTGAAACCCACTACCAGCTCGAGACGCTCTTTTATCTTTTTGTTTTGGGTTCTTATTCCTAAACATCGCAGCAAGCCTATGAGTAAAGTAGACATCACCATTGTTTTTTTTCTTTTNAAAGTAGACATCACCATTGTTTTTTTTCTTTTCAGCCTGTAATATAATTTTCTCTATTAAAATATTCCAATTAGCTCAAACCAGCACACATACTGAGTATTCTAAAGTTTGTTCTGTAGGAGCACTCTCATTAATTTTTTTTCTTTTTTTCTTTCCTCTCCTTTCTCAGCTGTAAAATTTGAGGGTGTTTTTCTGAAGATACCATCTCAGCCATTTGTAGATGAATTTCATATATATAATTTTAATGATTGTACTTACACAGAGAGGCAGAGCTGTGGAAGGGTAAAAGCAGATCAGCAATATGAAGACAGCAAGGCCACGTGCTGATACAGAATCCTAGAATCATAGAATGGTAAGGTTGGAAGGGACCTCAAGGATCATCTAGTTCCAACCCTCTGCCATGGGCAGGGACACCTCCCACTAGTACAGGTCACTCAAGGCCTCCTCCAACCTGGCCTTGAACATGTCCAGGGAGGGAACAGCCACAACCTCCCTGGGCAACCTGTGCCAGTGTCTCACCACCCTCACTGCAAAGAACTTCCTCCTAACATCCAGTCTAAATCTCCCCTCTGCCAGTTCAAACCCATTGCCCCTTGTCCTGTCATTACAAGACCTTGTCAATAGTCCCTCCCCAGCCTTTCTGTAGCCCCCTTCAGATCCTGGAAGGCTACTCTAAGGTCTCCTGGAAGCCTTCTCTTCTCCAGGCTGCAGAGCCCCAACTCTTGTAGCCTGTCCTCATAGGAGAGCTACTGCAGCCCTCTGATCATATACTTCAGGTGGTTCATTTCACAGGCACTTCTAGAAACTGCAGGGCTGCAGGAGGCTTTAAGCATACTGCTAACCCAGCAGGCTTTCCTGTATTCATTAGGACATTGCTGACAGACTTACGTTTTCCTTTCTCTTCTCACAGGGAAAGTTGCTCTGAGTATAACACCTCTCCAGAAGGTGGATAGTAGTGTTTGTAGATTACAGTTTAACTCAGGTAATGAATGTTCAGACAGTGACTTCTAAGGAAACCAGGACTATCAATCCTTTGTGTCAGCAGTTTCCAGAATGCTTTCACTATATACTCTAAATCTACGAGATATGTTCAGTTTAAAGTAATTTCTTTCTACACCCTTTGCAGTCTTTTATGTGGTTAATTGAAACAAGGAGTAAATAAGAGGAAAATGCTTTGTGTCTTGATTTTCAAACATACCAACCATAAACGCAAAAATTTTTTCCCTCAAAAGTAATGTTTTCCAAAGTATTCTTCTTCTTCTTCCTCACCCCACCTTTGAGAAAAATAAATAAATAATACTTCTTTGTCTTTTGTTCTAGCCTGTATATCGAGTGACTCATGCCTGAAGCATCACCTCCAGCACTCAGGTTTTTCGAAGAGGATTCTTGTGCCAGTATCTTGAGTACATATCTAGATACATAAATATATGGTACCTAGGTCTCAGAAATGCTCAGCTTCTGCATTTTCCAATGCTATTTAAAACCGACAATTTAAAATCCAGAGCAGTACAGTATGATAGGTAATAAAACCTGTGAGAAGTATTGGTGTTTCTCCCTACAGAAGCATTTTAAATGTGTGTGCAGATATAGGAGTTCCCTTCTGCCCAGCAGCTTGCCAAGGAATGAGAAAATGAAGATCATTGCCGAGTTTTATATTGTTTGTGCCAACTCCTGATCCTGCTGCTGTATTTGTAACATGGTACTTTTACATTTGTATATCCACGGCTAAGCCCATTGCACAAGGATACCAGCCTCAAGAGACCATTTAACGTTGCTTTACACAATCCTGATGGCAGTCAGAGGAAGTACTTCTGTAAAAATTAGTCATGATCCCTTCTGTGTGTGTTTAGGAAATTTTACAGTATCACTAAGGCTGGAAGAGACCTCAAAGATCATCAAGGCCAACCCGTGGCCACAGACCTCAAGACTAGACCATGGCACCAAGTGCCATGTCCAAACCCGCCTTGAACACCTCCAGGGATGGTGACTCCACCACTTCCCTGGGCAGCCCATTCCAGTAGTGAATGACTCTCTCAGTGAAGAACTTTATCCTCACCTCAAGCCAGGTGTGATGGTAAGTTTTTCATGGTAAGTATTATGGTATTGCTAGAAACCTTAAAAAATCAAAATAGATTATTATATTTCATAGACTGTTGTTCAAAGAAGAAATATGCTAAGTCTTTTTTTGTCTATCTGGCTAGACAGTGAGCACCTTCATTCTGTATGGTGGAGAAACAAGTAATATACTTGCAATTCTCCACCTTTGTATTCGTATTTGCACTCAGAAGGAATGGCATTTGGTTAAATACATTACAAATTAATTTCAGAGCAGAATCCTTCACTCTTATCTAAAACAAACTATAACTGTTGCAGGGAGGACTCAAAACATTTTAAATTCTCATTTGTTTTCAGATATATTTGTTTTGTTTTGGTTTTT
>VWYK01044989.1:0-10521 GCA_013399775.1 Semnornis frantzii | reverse complement strand
GGGTTGTTGTGACCAAAGTACAGTTCCTTGCACTTGGACGTGTTAAAACGCCTGGCCATTGGACTATGCCCATCTGTCCAGCCTGTCCAGGTCCCTCTTCAGAGCCCTCCTGCCCTCCAACAGGTCAACACATGCTCCCAACTTGGTGTTGTCTGCAAACTTACTGATGGTGGGCTCAACTCCCTCATCCATCAGTGAGGGCAGTGCTGAGTACATAAATGGGAGAGGTAATTTCTTAATATGTTTCCAGAAAAAAAACATTAGTGATGGGTACCTTGAAACAGATGAGCAGGAAAGATCCTAAATCATAGCATTCTGTAGAAGATAGGAGCTGTAATTAATACAGAATAAATCTGAAGGCTTCAGTAACTGGTGTTTCTTCTACTGATACTTAGGTTCTTATATATGTGTTTAAACCTTGTTTTTTATTTATGGTACAATAAGACATGTGTAATCAAGCACTTGATTAGATCCAAGATTTCTAGAGTGCCAGAACAGGAGCACTGATCTCTGCTTCTATCAGTGGAGAGCAGTAGGGTAGCATTTAGTGTTCTCTTGAGAGTAATTCTGATTGTCCTCGGGACACTCTGTACATTCCTTCCATGCAGCCCTGTGAGTTCATGCTCAAAGACTGAAAGGTGAAAGAGGAGAAAATCTTTCAGAAATGTAACAGAAGCAACCTAATAGACAGTCAAAGTGCAGTAAGGCAAGGGCAGCACAGTGCTTGAAGAGTCCCTGATATGTGACGATAAATGGCCTTCTAGCCTGATGTAAGATCTAGTAATTTAAGAGGCCAAACTCCCATTTTGTGACAGTCATGGAAAAATAAACTGCATCCCAGAAGAACAAGAAGTAAAAAAAGTATCTGTCTGTTATACCTCTTAGTTCAGCATGGAAGAATATTACTTGAGGAGAATAATAATAGAGATAGACCCAGAGGGAGGGCAAATAGTGAGACATATAAGGAATATGCATGATCCTCATAACTGATGTTATTAACTTGATGCTGCCAATTTTATACTCAAGCTGGAAGGTAAAACATAGTTACTATGCATCAGTGATGGCATTAAATAAAGCCCCATCACAAAGATTGAAAATCCTGCTCTTAGGACTCATATAAATGGTTATAATGATGGGTAGGTAGAGCTTTTGGTCCTCTTATCTATGACTTTGTGTCTCACTCCATGACTGGTTGCTGGTGAATTGAGTTCTACCTAGTGCCATGCACGTGCCACATAAACGGCACCCAGTATAAGCTAGGTCACATTTCCTTGTGTTTCTTTTAAATCTTCTGCAAGACATGTTCTCCCTATATTAAGTAACAGCTTCAGACTCTTTCTCAGACTTGCAGGCATATGTCCTAGTTCTAAAACTGATGTATACCCTGCATGTAAACCCTTGTTCACTCTGTAAGCTTTGAATGAGTAATGAAAAATTGTGTATAGTATCCACAGTCGTTTAAGTCTTTTCAGCTACCTGAGAAGATGCTTTTCTATTCATATGCCATATCTCTTCAGAGCTGAAAAAGCAAAAATGAAGCATGTGTAACAAGAGGAAGGTAAAAGCATCTGGGTTTTGCTCCCATAAAGCAGATAGCTGTATACCAAAATGCTATTTATAATCTTGTTCACCTTAAAGTTTGACAAACTGTTATAATTTTCTAGCAAGAAAAATACAAAATTATATATATCACTGTAACATCATCATAGACTGGAGTAGAATTATGAGATCAAGTGTCCTGAGAAGTGAGCTCTGAATGCAGGAAGCATGTGCCAATGTTTACTCCATAACATAATTCTGCACTGACTGTATTCAACCACCTTCCTTCTTGTACCAGCACCTACTGTGAGGGAAAAGAGATCTTGAGCCAGCAAGCAAGACATCACAAATAAATACATTTGACAGGACAGGGCACCCTTGGAGAATGATGTTATGCTCAATACTTGTATTTGTTACATTAGAATTCATATTATCCTGAAACTTACAGGAGGATTGTGCTGCATTAATTTATTTTTTTAAAATATCTCTGTATTCTGGTTAACTTGACAGCCATTTCTATTGTTTAGATTGTCTAAAATTTGTAACCATATAATTGTTTCTGAATTATTAGAATCATAGAATCATAGGTTGGAAGGGACCTCAAGGATCATCTAGTCCCAAGCCCCTGCCATAGACAGGGACACCTCCCACTAGTACAGGTCACTCAAGGCCTCATCCAGCCTGGCCTTGAACACCTCCAGGGAGGAGGCAGCCACAACTTCCCTGGGCAACCTGTGCCAGTGCCTCTCTACCCTCACTGTAAAGAGCTTCCTCCTAACATCCAGTCTAAATCTCCTCTCCACCAGTTTAAACCTTGAAGTCTTCTCTTCTCCAGGCTGAAGAGCCCCAACTCTCTCAGTCTGTCTTCATAGCAGAGCTGCTCCAGCCCTCTGATCATCTTCGTGGCCCTCCTCTGGACCTGCTCCAACAGTTCCATGTCCTTCCTGTGCTGGGGGCTCCAGAACTGCATACGGTACTCCAGGTGGAGTCTGACGAGAGCAGAGTAAAGGGGGAGAATCCCCTCCCCTGCCCTACTGGCCATGTTGCTCTTGATGCAGCCCAGAACTTGGTTGGTCGTCTGGACTGCATGTGCACACTGCAATTATTAACTGTGTCAAAATGTTTTAATTCCTGGACGTGGCCCTAGTCACATTTCCGTGTGCATGTTTGTGTAGAAAAAGCACCCTCATTTCTTAGGTCAAGCTTATGGAGAAAACAGATTAGGCCAAAGTTGAATCTTCCTGCATATCTCTATTTGAAAAGCAGCTATATTACCATGAGATGGAGATGGTACTTTACATTTGCCCAGAAAACTGTTGAGGATCAGAAAGCTCTTGAACCACTCATAATTTTAAGATAAAAATCTCAGATTATTAGATTCAAAACTTGTAGATTTGTTTGTTAAACTATAGCAGCAATCATGTTGCATCCCTGTGAGTATTGATCCAACATATACTTGCAGAGACTACAAGACCGTTTTTTCACAGTTGATCTTTTGCCTGCTGGCAGTCATGAAAAGATGCTTCAGCTTTGTTTGCAGGGATCTCCTTGGTATAGAAAGGAGGAGATGGAGAAGAGCACATAATCAGGCAAGTCAGCTGTTGAAAAGTTGAGAAATGTCAGGAACTTAAAATGGGCCAGCAGGCATTCACACGGTGTTAGTCTAGGTTGTCTGCTGGAGGAATTTTTGTGCTCTTCATATTACTTGATATGTATCAACTGTGCTTCTGATAGCAGATCTGCTGCACACCTTGTTACAGTTCTCTCAGCAGAGATGTGTAATGACAGGTTTCTGCATTGCTCTCAGCTGCTGCCAGGCTAGTCCATGGCCTAGAGCATGATGGCCTGTTCTTTTTCATATACAGAAGTTACTGTTAATGTATTGGAGTGCAAGGCCTCTTTACAAATTTATGAAGGAACTATTGATGCCATTGGCAGGTTTTGTCTGCCGCGTATGCCCATTTACTGAATGTGTTCCCCTCAGTATTTGGCCTTAAAAAGTTTAATGCTTGTTGTAAAAGTACAACCAAATGTATTCTTCATATTTGCAGCCCTAATTAGTGTGATTATACATACATGTACAATATTTTTATTAGTGTTATGCTCTTGCCTGTTGTTTTTGTTTTTAATAGTCACTCTCTCAGACTGTGAATACAGTGGTATCTCACACATTTTCTCTTTCCAACAAAGCTTTTGGCTCTTCTGAGAGTGAAAAAAAAAAGTCTGCAGAGTTAAGAAGCTTAAACCCAAACTATGATTTTTAAAAACTGATTCATGAAATATCATGTTCTTTTGTACAGTTATTTACCTAAGTGGGTTCATCGCACTTTTAGATATATTTTGGATAAGGAGAGACTGTCGGATTTATCTGATTTGTATTTATACTCTGTAATGGATGCAGTGTATTTTCACTAGAGGATCTATGAAACTTGAATCTGTTCTTCATTCATCTGAATGACCCATCAGATCATGGATAACGTTGCAGTGCATTGCCTAGAAGGTTCTGAAGGGAAACCCAAGGCACTGCAGGAGGCCCAGTTTGGATCAGGGAGCAGTCTATCTTTGTCCCTGTGGTGCTGAGGCATACACAGCTATATAAGTGTGACAGTTTATGGGTTGAAGTGAGAACTTCAGAGGATAGCACATATTGTGCCTTTTGATTTTAATGAGATACTTCTGTCCTATTATGTCACTGTACTTGTCATGCGTTGGCATCCATTGTCTGGATGTGGAAAGGCTGGAAAGGCTGTACTTGGTTGGCTTGGGCAGTGAAGTAGCACAGAGAAGGTCCCAGAAACTGAGTTTCTGCCAGTACACACAGTTTTGATGAGTGTGCCTGCAGACTGTCAGCAAAGGTGGACTATTTTATGAGGTAATCTCTGGGAAAGAAGATGGAGAGGGCTTTATGGAACCTTTTTCACCACCTCTGGGCCATATATAGCCCCAGGCATTTAATGTAAACTAATATTGCTGCTTCTCTGAGTCAGGGACTTTACGATGTGATGCAGCAAATAGGAGAGGTTACTTCTTCCATCTAAGCTGGACACAAAACTATGATCTTGACAGCATTAAGTGTCTCAATCAATGAACTGTGTGTTTATTTCTTTATAGCTGTGGATAGCATTAATTTATTTTATGGAGTTATATAGTTCTTCAAGCATGTATCCTTATAGGCTGTGTTATTAATATGCATGCCTTTAGATTTTCAAACGTAATAACTGTATTGATTAGTGAGTTATGTAAAGGGAAGAAAATAGTAAACTAAGTTGAACAGCCATATGCTGTCTTAATTTCCACCTTGAGTATTGCGAGACAATGTTTGTCAGTTAGGAACTGTAGTTTGTGGCTGGCTGCCCAGGGAGGTTGTGGCTGCTCCCTCCCTGGAGGTGTTCAAGGCCAGGTCGGATGAGGCCTTGAGTAGCCTGTACTAGCGGGAGGTGTCCCTGCCTATGGCAGGGGCTTGGAACTAGATGATCCTTGAGGTCCTTTCCAACATTACCATTCTGTGATTCTATAAAGCATCAGGGCATGATTAATTACAATCTATAATCTATGCAGATATACAACAGAAGAAAATAGAAGAAAGTATGGTAAAAAAAGATATAATGCTGACATTTTAGCATGTTTTCAGGCTGAGAGATTAGATGGTCTTTGGTAGTCCAGAAAATGGATTAATATCAAGGACTCAGGGACACTCTAAGGAACTAAAACTCCTGGTTGGCTCTGAGCACCCTCTACACTGACAAGGCCTGTAACAGCTGAGGGCATCCGGAGCTGGTGATTCAAAGTTCTCTGTTAATTTTATTATGTCTGTGATGTCTGCTATGGTGTTAAAATATTCCTTTGAATATATTATTAACATTTTTTTCATCCTATAATCCTGAATCTGCCATTGATGATGAAGGCAGGAAGACACACCAATGTGGAATTTTCAACCCACCTCGCTCACTAAGGAGCACATGTCCTACCAAAAGGCAGTGGGAATTCTATTATGGAAATACTATTCTTAGAATTACAACTTAAAATAAATTAGCTAATAAGTGTACTTTAGATTGTAAACTAGCTGTGGCTTCCATGTATTTTATCTTGGGCAGAAAATGTGCATGTATTTACATGAGTGTGCATGTACACATTCAGAAAACACAAGACAGAAAAGGCAATATCATAGAATTAGTTAATGCTAATAAGGCAACAATATCTAGTTGTTATACATTGAAAAACAGTAAGAAAATAATCTGCTATTTTGCAAAAGACTGTCACTTTATTCTATATACTCATTGTCACATTCAGACTGAGCTGCCACATCTTAGTCTCCCCAAGGTAGTAAGATCCCCTGGAATGTAGTCTGCAGGTTTGCAAATACACAAGACCTTTGCAATGCCTTTAAGCATTTTTGGGTTTTCATTTTTTGTGGTTTTTTTTTTTTTTAATAATTATGAAAACCTTCTATGTATTGTAGTATGCTATAACTTGTTAATGAGATGTCGTCATCGTTTTGTGTTATGTCTTCCTTGCATGATATATTTTTCTTTTGAGTTATGCTGTTACTCCATGTCATTAATAGTGATACATTTGCTATGACAGGAGGACAAAGAAAGATTCTGGTGAGGTCATGAAGTTCTGGTGTGGATGGACCTTATCATCCTCAAAATAAAACCCACCCTTATTGAATCTTCCAAAATAAAATAATTTGGAAACATTTAAAGATGTCCTCTTGAGTTGAAATGTTTATTAGTATTCCGATATTTGCCATTTGTTGCTAACCATTAATACCACATGTCAAGAAACACATCTATTTTTAACCACTCTGTGCTTTGGCGACTGTGCAACATTTTTTTTTCTGGCCTTTGAAAGCTATGTTAAAGGCAATTCTCTTTGTATGACACAGAGAACATGTTAAGGAAAAAAAAAATCATTCTGAAAGAGAAGCCAAATGATTTTTCTTGTCCAAATGATCACATTAAAGCCTAATGAAATTTGTGGCAAAGGAGTAGCTGAGAGGTTTTTTTTTTGTTTCTTTGTTTGTGTTTTTGTTTTTAATTTTTTACTTTTTGTGTGTGATTTTTGGTAGCTTTTAGGATATATGAGTGGCTTTTGTAAGGCTGCTCTGGTGCAGTGAGCCCTTTTGTAGTTTGCTGATTGATAAAGGTATTGATGATGTACACTGCACAGGAAACAATTGTATCTCCCCAGAGATGCTTTTCTCTGTTCCTCATAACAAAGTCATCATTTACTGTAGTGGACCACACCAGGAATTTTTCTGGCTCAGTACGCAGTATTTAGCAGTCAGTAGCAGTAGAAGCCTAAATGACAGTCAAAGAACATCTCCAGAAAGCTGTCATAGTCACCCAAGAAACAATTTTAACTTCAGCTCTTAGTTTCTAAGTCAGAGATATGGTATCTTTGCAATTTATAGCCCTTGATGTGTTTCTGTAGTTTACTCAGTGATCTTTGCAAACCTGTGTAATTTTTTCCTCTTATATAATCCTCTAACAAAAAGTACCACAATTTAGACACAAGTTAAAATGTTTTCCTTTTGTTTGTTCTGAACTTGTCCTATGGTCACTTCATCATGGACAGGTCAGTCCTAATTCTTAACTAGTAAAAAGTAGGAAGTGTTTTCTTTTCACCTTCTTTGCTCCATGCAAGTTTTACACGTACCTGTATCCTATCTTGCCTAAGGTCTCTTTTCTCCAGGATGGACAATTTTATCTGTTTGCTTGATCTTCATGATTTCATGACATAACTTCTTGCACTGTTACTGTTCTTTTTCTATTTTTGCAGTGTTGTTTTTACACAGATAGACAAGAAGGACACATTGTTTGAGGTGCGAATATCCTGAATTTAATCCTTGTTTTCTCTGCAGTTTGCCATCTTTACAGAACTTTTTAGCTTCAAAACCTATTCCTAAGTGGTAGCAACTAGTTTTGTGAAAGCCTATAAACTTAGAAATGTGTTTCCCCAAGTAACTCATATAATTTTTGTTGATGGTGAATTTCATCTGCCATTCTTAAAGTATTCAGTCAATGTTGTGAGACCATTCAGTTATATTACCTTCAGTAACCAGCAAGTTTTGTTACTTTCCTTTCTATGGTTTTTTGAGATTATTTCTGAACATTTGGAGCATCCAGTGATGCCTCTGGGATTTTCCTAACAGCAGAAAATGATCTAAATAGATTGGAGCACTGTGCAGTGGTTAATGGGATGAAGTTTATCAAGCTGAAATGCTGGATTCTTCACCTATGAGGGAACGATGCTGGGCACAAGTATAAACTTGGTGAGGAGTGTCTATACACCAGTCCTGCAGAAAGAGATCTGGGGTTGCTAGCTGGCAGCAGGCTCAATATGAGTCAGCAGTGCCCAGGTACCCAAGAGGGCAAAGCACATCCCGAGGGCATCAAACACAAGATCACCAGCGGGTCAAGACAGGTGATTATCCCACTGTGTTCAGAATTGGTGCAGCCTCAGCTTGAGTGCTGTATGCATGTCTGGACCAAATAGTTTAAGAAGGATGTGAAGGTCCTTGATTGCCTCCAGAATAGGGCAACAAAGCTGATGAAAGGGCTGGAAGGAATGCCCTATGAGCATCAGCTAAGGACTTTTGGTTTGTCTGGTTTGGAGAAAAACAGGCTGAGAGGTGACATTGTTCTCTACAGTTTCCTGAGGAGATAAAAGGGACAGGGAAATGACAGTCTCTTCTCCCTAGTATCCAGTGATAGGATGTGTGGGAATGGTTCAGAGCAGCACCAGGGGAGGTTTAGGCTGTGCATTAGGCGGTACGTCTTTACTGAGAGAGATGTCAAATGCTGGAACAGCCTTCCTAGAGCTGGTTAATGGCCCAAGCCTGCCAGTGTTTAAGAAGCATTTGAACAATGCTCCTAATAACATGCTTCAAGTTTAGGTCAGCCCTGAAGTAGTTAGGCAGTTGGAATAGATGATTACTGTGTGTCCCTTTCCAACTAAAATATTCTATTCTATTCTATTCTATTCTATTCTATTCTATTCTATTCTATTCTATTCTATTCTATTCTATTCTATTCTATTCTATTCTATTCTATTCTATTCTATTCTATTCTATCTGTTCTGTTCTGTTCTATTCTACCAATTAATTTTCATTGAGAAAACAAACCATTTATTCCTACTTCTTTCCCACCCTGTTTTTCAGCTTTATACCAGTCCTGGTGAGTAGCTCCCTTACTCTGCACTGTAGTCCTCTCTGCCACCTTTGGTGAGTGAATTTTGCAACAGGCTTTTGGAAGATTTGGTAAATTGTGCAGTCTGCCTCCCCTTTAATTCCACATGCTCAGTGACTGTCTCAAAAAAACATCCATTAAGCCCTTGAAGTCATTAGGCCTTTTTTTGCTGTGTCTTTTTACACTCAAACTTGAGGATGGCCACTTCTAGACAAGGTCAATATGACACATAGCTTCGATGTAGGCAGTAATATTCAGTTGCCCCATTCACACACTGTTAGACCATTACCCAATGCATAGGAAAACAGCCCAGATATGGAGTGGAAGTAGGAAACCTTCAGTGAAATCTAGGGGTGATGGTCAGACCCTGTGGTCGCAACTTTGTAACCAGTAATTGATCCAGTCTTACCACCTCCTGCCTTCTAAGACACTCTAGTTTTAAGCAGGGTATTAAATTTTCCTGAAGACTTTCATGAAATAGCTTTCTTTTGTTCTAGGTTATTGCTCAATCTTTGCTTTGTAATGCTGTCTGTTGTTAAAAAAAAATAGATTGAAAACAGCATGGATGGGCTGGAGTGAAACCTTTGCTACAAGATTTTTTTTAAAACTTGTTTTTGTATGAGTGGCAATTAAAAAAAAAAAGTTTGTACATGAAATCCTGCTACTGCCTTACTTTTGAGACCTGCATTTTCAAAAAGTTAATGTCAGGGGACTGTACATTTTCTTTTGCTGCTACTCCAGCCTGATCGCTCTGCAGTAGTGACCTCTACACTTATTTTGCCTTTCAATGTCTTAAAATTTAGTTTTCTGTGCAGTCATTCACACTGAACCCTGAAAAGAAGATACATGTATATTTATAATGATAAAAGAGAAAGAATTTCTTGACTGTTATGGGCTTCTGATATTTTGTCATCCAAGTCTACGTTCACCCTCACCCTTATGGGTCTCCCTGCGGTGGCTCTGAGCTCTGCTGATCTTGTAGACAAATGATGGAAGCATCTGACTTAGAGCCTTTTTTTTTAATCAAAGAAGATTGAGAGGGAATAGACCTGCTAGGTCATTTTGTCCATCCCCTGCCAATACAGGATCATGACCTACTGTACAATAACTTCACTAATGTTTTGCCAAGTCTCAATTTAAACGAATAAAATGATGGGGATTATACCACTTTCATTGGCACAATGTTCTCTATGAAAAATTATTATGATATTCTACTTAATATCATCATAATTATAAGGAGAGCTTTTTCTCTTTCTGCAAAAATTATGTTTGCTTTGTTTTTTCTTGTTGTTCCTATTTTTCATATATATAGTGCTGAAAGCACTGCATGTAATCGTTCTCAGCTTTTTTTCACAACTCCTCTCCTAAGTCCCTTATCAATGTTTACCGTCTACCTTAATTTAATTTCTTTCCACTTTATTAATCGTTCAGCTACAGGATTTTGGAAAAGATAGATATTGATCTTTAGATTATTCTAGGTGTGAATCTCAGGTGCTAATGTTCTACAGCAAGGCTTTTGACTGTGTCATAATGTGATGTGTCTAGATATGCAATTCCAAATCTCCTGGGTGTCCCCCTTTATAGCTTAATGCAGCTCTCTGACCAGTTCTCATTCTTGTCTTTTATTACACCAATATACTTTTTACATGCTGCTGAAATTGTATTTTAGTGAATCATCCTTCCAATTCTCAAGTAAGCCCACTTGTTCATTTTCTTCATCATTTAATATTCTAACTCATCCTACTTATTTCCCTATTCTCTTTTGTAAAATACAATTTTTTTTTTAAAA
>VWYK01044980.1:1015-11886 GCA_013399775.1 Semnornis frantzii | reverse complement strand
CTGCACTCACACTGCAGCCTCATGCTGAGCTTTTCATCACCCCACACCCCCAGGGCCTTTTCCTCAGGGCTGCTCTCAGCCATTCCCCACCCAGCCTGGAGCTGTGCTTGGGATTGTGCCTACCCAGGTGCAGGATCTTACACTTGGCCTTGCTGAATGTCATGAGGTTGGCCTGGGCACACCTCTGCAGCCTGTCCAGGTCCCTCTGGATGGATCCCTGCCCTCTAGCAAGTGGCTGTGTCACACAGCTTGGTGCCATCTGCAAACTTGCTGAGGCTGCACTGATTCCTCTGCCCATGTTGGTGACAAAGATGTTAAACAGCACTGGTGCCAGGTCTCAAGAGAGAGATCATTATGTGACACTGTGGTGCAACAGAACCAAAAACCTCTGAAGTCAGACAAAGTAATATCTTGAACCCTCTCCCCTTAGAGTACTGTACATCAGCACAGAGATTTCTTTCTGCTCTGCATCTTCAGCTACTTGCTCTGGGACAACATCCAAGGTCCCTACCTTTGCACTGCACAAGAATATACAAACAGAAACACTCTGCCTTGCAAGGCTTTCTGTGGTGATTAATAATAAACATTCTGAACACTTAATTGTATTAGAAAGATGGAGGGAAGGCCTGTAAAGCAGAAGCAAAACAAAAAGGCTGCAGCTTTGATTTCCTCTCCCTCTCTTTCCAAAACCAACAGCACTTTAAATAAGGGAAAATCAAACATCAGACATTTCTATGTATTAAATTCACTTAAGATATTGTTACCCTTGTTTAGGTTTGAACATACTGGGGAAATCTTTTTGTCTTGCAACTATTCCTACAAGACTTTAAGTGGCTGAAATGCCTTTTTCTGAACAAAAAAAAAAAAAAAAGAGGGAGAGAGGAAGAAAAAAAGAAAAAATCTTTCCATGAATTATTTACAGGATGGCTCCAATCAACTCTCTACCTGTCAGCCTCCCCAGCCAAAATGAAAGTTCACTATGTAAAGGTGCCAAGGGAGAATGGCAGCCTCCCACTGCGAGTTTATAGACAGAACTAAGTCAGCACGCATTATGTGTCAGAGCCAACATCAGACAGAATCAGATCCTTTGATCTCAGACCTCCACAGGAAGCTTAGATCTCAGACAAATTAGATAAAAAATGAATTTATAGCAGATATGTATCCTAAGGCACACAGCTGAATGCTGTGTTTTGGAGGAGTACAGCAAATATCAAAACACATAAACTGCAGAATTTCCTCTCTCCTCTCTCTCTTTTTCTCTCTGCTTTTGTGATGGATGTTAATTAAAAAGAAAGAATACTCTTTTCTTCCTTTCTCTTATGTAATCCACAGGCTTTGGGAAGGAGAAGGAAAAATAAATTCCCAAACCAATAAATGGATGGTTCAGTAGGGTTATCTGAATGCCTTTAGATCTGCACTGTTGGCAGGTGAGGGAAAAAAAAAAAAAAAAAAAAACCCAAGGAGCTGCTGTAAGAAGATTTCACACTTGCAGAGAGGGAAGCCAGTGCTTTATGCTGCCAGCCACATGTCCCCAAGGCTGTCTGCTGTTGTGTGACCTCAGAAGAAGTCGTGTTTGATCCGCAGATGATGAAAAGACAAGTCTCAAGGAGGTGTGCAGAAGAGGAGCGTTTGCAGCAGGGACCCTGGGGAGTAAGACAGGACACTGAGTGGAGTGGGTGGGGATGGAGCGGCTTTGGGGTGCTGGCTTGGACTTACTGCTCAGAAAGTACAACCTGAAGGTGTAGTGAGTGGGGGAAGTAACAAAGATTGTGTGACTGAGTCCTCAGTGTGTTCTCTACCTCCAGTGTATGTTGCTGCAGTCTTCCACTGCCTGAAAACTCACCCAGGTTTTTTGAGCACTGCGGCAGTTGAAGACCTGAGCAAGAAGGAGGTCTGCTGCTGCCAATGTGCTGGGGACACTTCAGGCATACAGATTCCCTACCTCACTCTAAAAGCAGTGGGTGAAATCATGGACTCACTGAGCACAAGGGGGACTGTGTTGCTGCCTTCAGCAGTGCTAAGATTTCACACAAAGTTTATAAAAGGGGATAAAATGGCAAATAGAAACATATTAGGGAGGAGGAAAAGAAGGTAATAAAGTGATAGACCTTCTAGGAAGAACAGTGACATTGATCCTACACAAAACTCTTAATGTAAGAGACCTAAACTGACTCTCTTGAAGTTTGACTGTTTTATACATGTGAATTATTGTCAGACTGCTGCCTCACCTCCTGCTACAGGCAAGCTACTTTTATTTTCTTCTTGACTGTAGCCAGGCTGGATGTGAGCTGCATGAGGCTGTGCTTGTTTATGAGGTGCCTTGGTACCGGCCCGTGGTGCATCGACTCGTTCAGTCCTCATTTCTGAAATGAAAAATACAGTCACATCATTCTCAACCCATCCCCAGCTCAGCAGCAGTTATTAACAGAAGAAACAGTCTGTTGCTGGTGAGTTAACAGATAATCTAAAAGTGTTCTTTCTGCCCCAAAAGCAGAAAGAGTTGCTTTATGTTCATACCATTGTGTGCTTTACCATCAAGGTTCTCAGCTGTTCTCTTCAGTAGAAGCCTTCTTTATGTTGTCACCATGTTCAGTAATAGCAGAAACCCAGCCCTGCTCATGGTACAGCTTAGCTTGGCTTTGCAAAGGTGCTTGAAAACAAATGTATGGAGAAAACTGTGAGAAGGTCTTTAAACTAGTGGGAGATGTCTTATTAATGGGGATTTGCATCTACCCCTCCACTGCGGGTTACCTGTACACTTGGTTAGGTTTGAACTCCAGTTAGCATATGTGAAAGGCCAAGTTATTGGTAAATTTCATCAAACACAGAAGTTTGAAAGGTAAATTTCATCAAACACAGAAGTTTGAAAGGCTGTTTGGCAGTCAAGGTACCAAACAGTTACAGGCACAACCTTTTCTCTTCAGTTCTCTTACAAAGTGGAGTCCTCAGCAAAAGAAAAAGACAGATCTATTGAAGCAGGTACAAAAGAGGCCACAAAAATGATCAGATGGATGGAGTTCCTCTACTCTGAGGACAGGGTGAGACAGATGGAGTTGTTTAGCTTGGAGAAGGCTCTGAGGAGACCTTATTGTGGCCTTTCAGTACTCAAAGGAGACCTATAAGATTGGGACAATCTTTTTAGCAGGGCCACTTGTGACAGGGCAAGAGGAAATGGTTCTAAACTGAAAGAGGGTAGGATGAGGTTGGACACAAGGTAGAAAAGTTTTCCAATGAGAGTGGTGAAATACTGGAATGGTTTGTTCAGAGGTGGTAGATACTTCATCCCTGGAAGCATTCCAGGTCAGGCTCGATGGGTCTCTGAGCCATCTGATCTAGGTGAAGATGCCACTGCTCACTGCAGAGGGGTTGGATTAGATGACATTTAAAGGTCCCTTCCAACCCAAACCATTCTATGATTCAAAACAGCCTTCTGCCTTCTGCAGTGGGAAAGCCTCTTGGGCTAGCTATGTTTGTTTTAAGGCCAGTACTAAAAAGAAAGCAATCTTAAGGTAAGTTAGAGGTGGATTTGCTTGGGGCAGAACTCCAGAGAAGCTGTAGCCCTCCCACTACCAATTTCACTTGTAGGATGCTGACAGTCTGATGTGAGCATGGCTTTGCTGCCATGTCTGTGGCATTCACACTTCAGCTGTGCCTGGTTCTTGGCCAGCACCAAGGCTTTGCATAATCTCACCACAGAGGTGTTTTGCTATGTCATCCATCATCAGGCAAATGCAGTGGTAGAAGGGATCACCTAAATCATAGCAAAGAATTCATCTTTTTCTGAGTTCCTTGTCTGCATTACAAACACAGGGCTTTCCTCATGTTTCACATAGAGTTAAAACTTTTTCAGACTAGACAGCAGAAAGAAATTCTTTACAGCAAGGATGGTGAGATCCTGGAACAGGTTGCCCAGAAGGCCATGGATGGCCCCTCCCTGGAGGTGTTCAAGGTTGGATGAGGCCTTGAGTAATCTGGTCTAGTGGAAGGTGTCCTTGTCAATGCCAGGGGAGTTGGAGATAGATGATCTTCAAGGTCCCTTCCAACCCAAAGCAGTCTATGAATTAGTAACTGGCACGAAGCTGTATCACCCTGAACTCTAAACTATGCTGCTAATTACTGAGCTTTCTCCAAGTACCATGGTCTGAATCTTGTTGTGCCCAGTCTGAGGATTTGCTACATCAAAAAAAAGTCTGTAAACATAAAGTTCAGTATTTCCAACTTACTGTTGCTTTTGCTTTTCTTGAACCAGCAGACTGACAGAGATAGGATGAAAGCAGATGCTGCAGAGCTCAGAATGACGACAAGGATCGTGCTGGCCTTCGCTACCGTGGGGCCAGGGAGGATGGTGAATGGCTGAGACAGCACAGCAAACTTAGCCCCTGAGAAGTTAAAGCAGCCAGAGTTTATTCCAAAAGTAAGACCTTTAGTTTCACAGCTAAAACACCAGGTTATAGCCTTTCAACAGTGATACTGCTGTTAAAAATGAATGCAGGAACTAGCCACAAGTTTGTCTACCTCCAAATCCAACATTTCTCAAGACAGAGGAACTATTTGCTAAACCATTTGTTAAATCATGTACCCTTTTGGCAGGCTACACCTGAGTCATCTCAATCTCACCTGGAAACATTCCCTAGCTTGAAGCTTAAGCACATGATATAGAAAACTCCCAGTAAAGTTGTTAATATTTTGCACCATGCCAGTGATGAGCATTGCAAGCTAAAAATCACAGAGTCACAGAATGCCTCCAGTTGGAAGAGACCTCAAAGATCATCCAGTCCAACCCTTGACCCAGCAATGAAAGGTCAACACTAAACCATGTCCTCAAATGCTGTTAGCATGGTAAATAGCTTGGTGCACACAAGCTTTGAGTGCTGCTCTTCACCCAAACACCCTGAAGCTTTCTGTAAATAACTCCAGATGAAGCCAGCTACTATTCATAGCTTCTGTGGTCAAGACTTTATTTGATCTCAGCATCTGAGCTTCAAGGATGGGAAGATGTCAAATGTTACCCTTTTAAAAAAGCAGAGAGAGGTTTTAGTTCCCTTAAGCAATTCCAAAGTGCATTTTGGATGGAGGTGTGCCTGGGAAGGGACAGGAGCTTAACCAATTTGAAGGATGTGAATTAGCACATCAACTCATTAATTGTCTTGCTACCTGCTTCATTATCAGTCACAACCCCACGATTCTAATCACTTGGATGGATGGAGATTTCTTTTACTTGTTTGAGTTCCACTTTTAATAAAAACCTAACAGCCTTTCTTTCATCAATTCATAACAAAATATAATTCAGGAATACTGTCAGATGGAGGCCTGGAGACTGGGGTAAGTAGCTGTAAGTACTTTTTATCTGAAACTAATTAGATTTGTGTCAATATTGTCCACTTGAACGAAGCAAAGCTTTGTCAGAACAAGGTGGGAATCATGTTCCAATTGGGAAAAATCTGCCTGCAGGTACAAACACATACAAACTTCAGCTGAGAGGAGAAAAGTAATCTCAGAGATATCAAGGTGCTCAAAGATATTTTTGCACTACTCTAAGAGTTTGCAAGCAGGCTGCTGCTGGTTTAAATGGAAAGTGGTTGGATCAGACCCAGTGGGATCCATATCAGCTAAGTGAATATTACTGTGAAACAAGGAACAGGACTATGCAGCAGTGCTATGAATAATCTGCCCTCCCCAGGAGCTACCACTGAAACATTCCACATCAGCTGCATCTTCTGAGCTGTCTCCAAACAGCAAACTATGGCAGGGTGCCCAGAGAAACCTGCAAGGACATCCCAAACTTCTGCTGTAGGATTGTTTCTGTTTGCCTGTCTCAAACAATAAACAAATAACCTTCAGTGTAAAAGCCTTTACCCTGTCTCCAGCAAGGTTCCCAGTTGCAAAGCAAAAGTGCTTTCTTCTTTGATGTATTGGTTTGCAATGAAGACTGAAGGTGTGCAAGACTCTGAACTGCACAGGTGATACCTACACAGATGCATCACCCACCTGCATCACTGGCTGTGAACAGCTCTTTGCAACACTCTGGGCAGATGCTCATAAAAGAAGGGAAGATTTTGTGACTTCCCTGAGAGAGCTTTCAAAAGACATCTCCTTAAGGTGCTACTGGCCACTGCTGCATCCTGCCAGGTGCTGCCTTTCCAGTTGCTCTCTCTGAAGTGAAGACCATGGAAGCTGCAGGTGCTCAGCAGCTTGCATATGGAAGAAGCTCTATGTCTTCCCCTTTCAAGGCTCTCCTCCAGGTACCTCCTGCATCCCAAGTCTCTTTTTTCAAAGCCACAGGCAGCACTTGCTGTTGATTAGCCACTTGTGACTAGGAGGAGTAAATACTTCTCATTTAGAAAACTGTTTGGATCTTCATTTAATCCCAAATTAGGAAGGGATTTCTTGGATTACAGATCATAATTTATGCTGCTGTGTGTGTCCTATTAGAATCATAGAATGGTAAGGTTGGAAGGGAGCTCAAAGACCATCCAGTTCCAACCCCCTGCCATAGGCAGGGACACCTCCCACTAGTACAGGTCACTCAAGGCCTCATCCAACCTGGCCTTCAACCCCTCCAGGGAGGGAGCAGCCACAACCTCCCTGGGCAACCTGTGCCAGTGTCTCACCATGACTTCTATTATAAGAAGCCATAACTGTATTGACCTCCATCCCAAACCAGTTTCATCTGCTCTAAATTTCCCCCTCTATAAAGAAGAAAAAAATGCAATCTAAACATTAATAACCTAGGGTTGTTTTTTTTACCTCAGATCTTTTTCATTAGCTACTTCCTTTTGGTCACTTAACCTGTCTGATGAGTTTGCTCCTTCTGAATTTGTTTGCTTGTTTGTTTTTTCTGGCTGAGACAAGCCACAGTCTCTTGGAGTTTTCTCATTAAAAAGGCTCTGTCTGTACCTACTGTATTTTGATAATCATCTCTCAACACTCATAAGCAAAATTAGCTTTAGTGCTGCAAAGGAATGCACATCAGGGCTTTGTGCAGTGCCACATACACTGCCTTATCTCTCCTGGAAATAGTTCTATGTCCTTCTCAGGCCTCTTTCTACCTGAAGGGTCTGTTTTACATATATATATATTTATATATGTAGATGCTCAGAGGGCTGCAGCAGCTCTACTATGAGGACAGGCTGAGAGAGTTGGGGCTCTGCAGCCTGGAGAAGAGAAGGCTTCCAGGAGACCTTATAGCAGCCTTCCAGCATCTGAAGGGGGCTCCAGGAAGGCTGGGGAGGGACTATTGACAAGGTCTTGCAATGACAGGACAAGGGGCAATGGGTTTAAACTGGCAGAGGGGAGATTGGATGTTAGGAGGAAGTTGTTTGCAGTGAGGGTGGTGAGACACTGGCACAGGTTGCCCAGGGAGGTTGTGGCTGCTCCCTCCCTGGAGGTGTTCAAGGCCAGGCTGGATGAGGCCTTGAGTGCCCTGTTCTAGTGGGAGGTGTCCCTGCCTATGGCAGGGGGTTGGAACTGGATGATCCTTGAGGTCCCTTCCAACCTTACCACTCTATGAATCTATGAATCTATCAATATCTATCTACATATGTAGGTGCATATGCAACACCAGAAGAGATACTTGACATTTGGTCTTACACTTGTGTCTCTAGACTATATGCCAGACAGAACATTCCTGCTTCTCCATGAACTTGCAGTTATTCTAAGACAAGAAGCCAGCACTTGGATGCCTACATAATTCTGAGCCACATTTGTAGATACATTCAAGCCTCCAAAGAGTTGGGCAGGTGCTTCTCTTACGTAGATGCCCTGATTCTATAAACCAGAGTTTATATGGGGCCTTATCCCCAAGGTGCCAACGTGCCCTGCTTCAGCTGGTATTTCTAAGGAGGTATAAACACACCTGCATTTTCACTACAACTGGGCTGCTTAGAGGCCTTGTGCAAGCTGCAAGATCCTGGAGGAGCCAAAGTCTTCTCCGTAAACTGTAAGGATATCCCTAGCAGAGCCCAGTCCTGGAAGCATGCTCTGAGTGTGCATAACCTGTTACTCCCATAAAGATGACCAGGTGTAGGCAAACAGCCAGTGAAAGGCCCTGTGAAAATAACTGGGAGCAGAGATGGAAATTTCTGAACACAAACAGGGAGGGGAAAAAAAAAAAGAGGGAATGAGAGGACTTAATTTGCAGCTAAAAGTTTGCTTTGGCAGCTTAGCTGACCTTAAGTACACAATTCCTACATAGCATAGCTGGGAGTCCAGGGACAAAGAGGCATCTTACTCCATACCAACTCACTCTGTTTTGGGGACCTTGAGTGAACAGCACAAGAAGCATCCAGTTCTCTGCTCCCTGGGTGATGCCAACATGAAGGTGTAAGAGGAGTCAGGCCCTGCTGCATGCTTTCAAGCAAACCTTGACTCCCTTTTTGCAAACTCAAACTGCCTTCAGGGTTTTGTGTTCAGTTACCAAATCGAAGCCCATACAGACAATGAGGCTTACCTGGAGGTGATGTGACAGTGAACACAAGTTGCCAGTTTGTGCCTGAAGTGGAGATAGCCAGGTTGGAAAAGCTTGCAGATCCACCTATGACCTGGACTTCAGTGAGCCCTGCAGAGTAGTAAGAATTGCAATTAAACAGCATCCAGATGACATTCAGTGTGCATATCTATATCATGACAGAGTGACATGAATGAATATAGAATCATAGAATCACAGAATGGTAAGGTTGGAAGGGACCTCAAGGATCATCCAGTTCCAACCCCCTGCCACAGACAGGGACACCTCCCACTAGAACAGGTCACTCAAGGCCTCCTCCAACCTGGCCTTGAACACCTCCAGGGAGGGAGCAGCCCCAACCTGCCTGGTATAGGTGTTAAAGGGACCAAGCAAAGTTAGTGGGAAATATATAGATGCATCAGCAAGTTCTAGATGCTTGTCTTTTTGCTCTAACTCATGTCCTGATGACTCTGTCACTGAGTTTAGGAAAGCATTGGTGAGAGACTGAGCATTTGCTCTTCTAAAAGAATGGTCTGAAGGAGCCAGGCACTGAAACTAAGGGAAAAGAGCTGATGGAGTCAACTCTTGTCTGGTTTGTGGGTATTTATCATAGAATCATAGAATGGTAAGGTTGGAAGGGACCTCAAGGATCATCCAGTTCCAACCCCCTGCCACAGGCAGGGACACCTCCCACTAGCACAGGTCACTCAAGGCCTCATCCAACCTGGCTTTGAACACCTCCAGGGAGGGAGCAGCCACAACCTCCCTGGGCAACCTGTGCCAGTGTCTCACCACCCTCACTGCAAATAACTTCCTCCTAACATCCAGTCTAAATCTCCCCTCTGCCACTTCAAACCCATTGCCCCTTGTCCTGTCATTACAAGACCTTATCAATAGTCCCTCCCCAGCCTTCCTGTAGCCCCCTTCAGATCCTGGAAGGCTACTCTAAGGTCTCCTGGAAGCATTCTCTTCTCCAGGCTGCACAGCCCCAACTCTCTCAGCCTGTCCTCACAGCAGAGCTGCTGCAGCCCTCTGAGCATCTTCATGGCCTCCTCTGGACTGGCTCCAACACTTCCATGTCCTTCCTGCGCCGGGGGCTCCAGAACTGTACACATTAATCACCTCATCTGTAACTGTGCACAGTTTCACCTCATCATTTAGTCATATTGCCCTCTGCACTGCTGTTAAATCATTTTGAACTTTTCTCCAACCCTCTCAGACACTTTGAAAGCTATTTGGCCATGAAAAACGTCTGTGGTGACTTCCCTGTGATTGTGGAGATGATTATGTTCAGCTGGAAATCTGGCAGGGGAAAGCTCCATGGGGAGCATTAAAATCAAGCCCAGGAGAGTCTGTTTCTCTCTCACTTTAGCCCTAGTTGCAAGCTATCAGGGAATGCATTTGGCCCAACATTTAGGCTTGCCATGACTCTTGTTTTTCTAGGCTCTTTCTAAAATGTATGATTTACTTTGCAACTGGATCTCCATTTTATTGTGTGTATCTTTGAGCCCCAGCCAAGTCCTGGCCCTTTAAGCAATGCTGACCAGGTCTGGGCTTCACTCAGGCTCTTGGGGTGAGAGGGATAAAACCCTGAGGACTGCCAAGTTTCCAAAAGTGTTGGTTCAGGTGTTAGAGAGAAGTCAGAAATTCTTAGGATACTGGACCTGCTCCAGTGATCACGAGCACAGACTTTTGCCTGCTCAAAGACAGCATCTAATAACTGTCTGCTTTGTGAAGCAGCTGCTTTGACATTTTATTGCTGCTAAGCAGCACAGGTGAAGGTGCCTCAAGTGTGAATGTGAGGACATTTATAGTCTACCATCCCCCTGCCCAGCATATTGAGTAAACTGGTGAAGTAGCAAACAGTTTTGTGATCACAGACGCATTGGAGCATTCAGTGGGTGGGGATTTTTGTGATAGGTCAAGCTGCAGGACAATTTCTGTCTGTTTTTATGCCTTTTTCATTTGTCTATACCTATAGAATATAAACAGCACCAGGATCTGTTCTTTGGCACTGATAAACTGTCATGCCCTACCCAAACTTTTTAAACCCCTACAGGCCCCAGCTAGAAACACTGCAGTGCTGGCTGAGATTACTTCCATGCTGTGTTGACTTTTGAACTGTGGCCAGAAATTGCCTGAGACAGAGTCTTGGGCAAAAGCATGTCACATTTTAATGATTTAGTAAGAGATTTTTACCTTCTCCATGATCTGGTACTGTATAATTAACTACTATCCCAGTTAGTTTTGACTTTCATATACCTTCTCCATGATCTAAGGTATTGTATAATTTACTACTATCCCAGTTAGTTTGACTTTCATATAGAATCATAGAATGGTAAGGTTGGAAGGGACCTCAAGGATCATCCAGTTCCAACCCCCTGCCATAGGCAGGGACACCTCCCACTAGCACAGGTCACTCAAG
>VWYK01044978.1:0-21291 GCA_013399775.1 Semnornis frantzii | reverse complement strand
ACCTGCTTATGTGTTTATTTGCAATGTTCTTGGCACAGTAATGCATGTGCAAAAAAGCAGAATGTGATGTCTGCCTTCTCCTCATCAGTTCTCACCTCAAGGTTTCTACATGGAGGGATTTTCCCTTTTAATCACCCTCAGCCAAGGCCAGCAACACAAGCATTTCAGGATGCAGCATAGAAATGACTCTCAGTCTCTCCTGAGCTGCTCTGGTTGTATTGTCTGGAACCTACCCAAAAAGAAGGAACAGTCAGACTAAAACTACTAAGAAGCCATAATACAGATATAAGAAGTAATTAACACATATTTTGTAGTTAAAAAGAGTGACTTTTTTCTAAAAAAAACTAAACCAAAACCAAAACAAAACCCAGTTTTAAGAACTGTAGCACACCTTTGTTGAGCTCTATAAATGAGGAGCATTTATATACACAACAGCTAACAGTAAATACAATGTGTTCTATCAAACATACATATAAAAGGGTAGAATTATGAGACAATAAATAGTATTTTTAATTCAACCCTGGCCACTTCACCTGTGTTCAGTACAGTGACTCTCCTTTCCAAGGATTTATTCTATTCCAGACTGTAGCAACAGCCTGAAAAGCAGGTGCTACTTATAGTATGGAATGGCAAAAGCTGCCAGAAGATGTTTTCCTTTCCTCCTCTTCCTCTGGTTACAAGTGCAAGATGGACAGCAGTCACTCTGGCATAAATGGACATATCTATTGCTTTAGCCCTCAAGTGCTGGATATGGATGGTAGTGGCTCACTACTGACAAGTCCAGGGAAAGGCATAATTCCTGGGAAGGGAGCAACAAAGCAATCACAAAGCACTTCCTTTTGGCCACTGGTTCTGGCTAAACAAACTTCCTGCTCACATAGTGACTGGGAAAATCAGGACTGCTGCTTTTCTCCCCTATGAACAACACAACTTGGGTTTCAGTATGGCTGCAGCCTCTGGGCATCAGCAAAGTTCATCTGAATTCAAAAGAGGGTAGGAAGCCATATTGACTTTAGGGAAATCCTGAGTAAAAATAACATCCTTCTGTGCTCTGTAACACATGCACAGTGAGCTTAGCATAGCTAGGATGGGTAAGATCTTCTCTGCAGCCTACTTGCAGCAGGACCCACTGTTCTGAGCAGGCTGATGGACTGCTTGAAATCCAGACACATAGATAAAATCCTCAAATATATTGCAAATAATATACTTTTGGAGGGAAAAAAAGACATAGCCAAGATGACACATATATACATGGTTGTAAGAATGGGAGGTAACACACTACTTACTCCTTAGCTTAGGCAAGATCAGATACAGGAATCCAATTTCCCCAGAGTAACAGAAATTTTCTTTCTAGTTTCCCTTCACTGGTCACCTCTGTTTCTTTCTTAAAGCTCTCAGCACTTAAAGATCTTCTGAACTTGAGGTTATGTGTGACACAGGCTTACTGTTGTCATGACAGAATTCCCTGAGTGACTGTTTTTACACTGGAATGAGCATATCTGTGTGGTAAGCTATGCTGGGACAGCTGGAGCACTGGAATTGCACCCCTGTGGGTAGGTGGGTCAGCAGAAGTTTCTGTGTGGACAAGGCCAGGAAGATTGAGTCTGTTGCCCAGCCTGAGAAAACCACTCTTCTGTCTAGAGATGGTCTGGCAGTCTTCATTTCTTGAAAGCCTAAAACAGCATAAAGTCCATTATGTCAATCAACCCAGAGTCAACCAACTTCTTACAACGTCTAAAGCCCTGGTTCTCAGCTCTGATGCATGTTTAGATAACAACCTTCTGTTCAGCCACCAAAGCACTTTTGAAAGCATGTCAGTGAAGATACTTTTTAGCACCTGCGCATCATTATTCCCTGGCACTCTGGGTGGGTGCCATTGGAATGACAGCAGAAGAGTTGGATAGCACAGTTTGCAGTGGCTTGGGAAGTTATGTAGGCATAAAAAGCAAACAGTAATGTCAAGCAGATGGCTAAAAACAGGAACCAAAGCAGAAAGGGGTGGGGGGGAAGAAGTGGCTTGAGCAACACACACACACACACATTTCCAAGGTCATATTGGCCAACCAGGACAATGAGTCTTTTGTGCAAGGGAAATAAATTATCCAGCACAGGGCCATATCACTCTGCACACAAAGCTGCATTAAATTAATTGATTGATTAATAAGTCAGACATCAAGAGCTGCTAAAAACTGTCCAGGAACTCTTACTGCTGCATCCTTCACATGTACACACGAATGACACACTACTGTTTGAAGTGCTCAGAACCTTATCACATGTGGACATCACAAGCCCTATACAGCAAGGAGCCAGTGCAGGTTCTTTTTATAGCCTAACTGGTAAGAGCCTTTGCTTTTGGAAGGGGATGGTTAGAGTTCTATCTCCAGCTAACCACAAAGCCCCAAGTGACTATAAAATGCAGTAGTGACATCTGTACAGTTTCAGAGGCCACAGATTGTTTCCATATTCTAATTACTACATCTCATTACAATGAAGAAAAATCACTCTTTTTCATTTTTCTTTCTTTTTTTATTTTTTTCAGTTACAGATGTGAAAGGATCTTCTACTTAAAGGAAAGGATTCACAGAATCCAGAGGCCCAGGTTTTTTTCTCTCTTCCAACTACATTGCAGACTTCCCCTGCAATCAAATGTAAGTTTCTTCCACTGAGCCTCGCAAGACTTAACAAATCTGTGTTCCTAAAGCATTTTGAGGTTCTAATTTAAATGCCTCATACTGTCACCAACTACATAAAATACCTTACAAGCAGAATTTTTATTATCACAGATTAGGGAGTTTGGAGAGGAGATACTAAATTTATTCTGCATGGCTGATTTTTGGTGTTTATTTTTGGAGCACTACACAATTAGGGGAGACTGCACGGTGTTTGAACTTCCAAAAATGTAGTCCTTGATTAGATCACAGTTATGTGCAAAAGGAAAGGTTGTGTGAACAAGATAATGTTCAGTCCACACAGTTCTGCTAACCTTCCAGCTTTTCTAAGCCATCCCTGAACCAGGCAAATCACAAACATTGGTTCAGCCAGAAAAGCAACGCCACTGCTATGATCAATCACACCAGGATAGGTTTTCAGCCCAATGCCACCTATGTAGCTGTATTTAAATTAAACCCAGCAGCACAGTGGGTGCCTGATGTTGATGGGAATCTGTGACTCTTCACTACCATTTATAGTCTGCAGCACCTCCTCTGGAAACCCTGAGTTTCATGGAAATCCTTAAGCAACAGTTGGCATGATAAGCACATGTTTGTGTCCAAAAATACACACTCTGGGAGTGGTATGAGGAACAAGATGCAGGGACATGAACCTTCAAGCCTAGGTTCTACCTGGAAAGTGCTTCATGGTGCAGGAGAACTTACTCAGTGAGACCCAGTGCAGCAGCACTCTTCAGAAGGGTTTTCCATCCCATGGCTTTGGAAGTCACTAATGGTCTGCCAAATAAGTTAACAAGATTTCATAGAATCATAGAATGGTAAGGTTGGAAAGGACTTCAGAGATCATCCAGTTCCAACCCCCTGCCATTGGCAGGGACACCTCTCACTAGGACAGGTCACTGAAAGCCTCATCCAACCTGGCCTTGAAGACCTCCAGGGAGGTTGTGGGGCACAGAAGACCTCCAGGGAGGTTGTGGAGGACAGAACCACCCAATGTTATCTTTGAGTCTGTGCTCCACAACCTTCCTGGGCAACCTGTCCCAGTGTCTCACCACCCTCACTGCAAACAACTTCCTCCTAACATCCACTTTCAATCTTCCCTCTTCCAGTTCAAACCCATTGCCCCTTGTCCTGGCATTGCAAGACCTTGTCAGTAGTTCCTCCCCAACCTTCCTGTAGGCTTCCTGTAGGCTCCTTCAGATCCTGGAAGGCTACTCTAAGGTCTCCTGGAAACCTTCTCTTCTCCAGGCTGCAGAGCCCCAACTCTTGTAGCCTGACTTAGAGGTTTTTAAACGTACAAATCTCCCACAAAAGCTCCACAGCCAGAACACCTCAAATGTTATGAAAAAAGCTCTCTTGTGATTTTTTTTTGTGAAACATAAGTAAATTAATTCAGAAGAAACACTCCATACATGCTCCTCTTACACCTATCTCACATAACAAAGGAGTTTTGCATGCCTGCAGCCACTCATGTGACCCATCACTTGGAAACAAAGGAATTTCCCTCTTCCAGAAAGACTCACTGTGTCTTGGTGGGGAATCTCCAAGGTGTAAGTCACTCAAACTGAGCTGCAACTTTTGGCCTAAGTAACTTTGTCTAACTTGTTTTTTGTCAGCAACAGATGCAAAATCACAACTCTAGGGGTTCAGTCCTTATTCAATCTACAGTTATCCAACCTCTCCCTCAAACTGAGCTTGCATTGACATTTTGCAATGCATAGTTACCTGCAAAGTGAATGACATTATGGTGGTGACACTAGATCTTTGCAACCTGAACTCTCCAGTATAAACAAAAAGCAGAAATAAATCCCCTGTCTCCTGAGCATTAGGTAGTCCTTAAAAAGAACAAACACAGAAATATGCTTTGCTTGTGGTCAAAAATGAATTCTGTGAGGAAGAGACTGGAGGGCACTTCAGATTCCATGTTAAAGAAGCAAAGCATAAATTGACTTTTTATAAAGGTCAAGTGAAAAAATGGCTATCTTAAGGCTGCAGATAAATTCTCTGTTCAGTTCTGTTTACATTATTGTATTTTATTTTTTCAAAGGAGAAAAATATTGCCACTTCCATCTTAACAGAGGATCTGGGGCTTGGGAGAGTGGAAAGAAAATGAGGAAAAGACCTTGTTTACAAGGAAGTCTGGAATTACAAATTGTACTCTTTCTAGTAATGTTCCTGGGTGGAAGCTGTTACATTGCCCTTTCACAAAACATTAAAACAGTAACAAATTCTATCCAGTTTGGTTTGTACATAACCTAAAGGTTCCAGATTTGGCCACAGGTTTGTGAATTAGTTGGGTATGTGCTGAAACAGGTATTTAAGATCTGTAATTCATCCTCTAGGATAAAAATACATCCTGTAACAAATAATATGAATACTAAGAATTTGATTTCACATTCCTTTTGCAAAGACTAAGCCATGTCCCAGGGGAGCTGATTGAACAGCTTTGCAGCAATCTAAAAATTAAGGAAAAATATCCCAGATCTGATGCTTTAAGCTGAACCAGTTTTAACCATTATCTACCAGGTGACTTTCATTCTACAGCGTGCTTTGTCCATGCCATTGCTGGATTCATTACTGTCTCACTACCCTCTGTTTCACCTCCTACACATGAGCTGAGCATTAAGACCAAGGACCTCTGGAAAAGGAAGCAAAAGGGTACCCCTGGGGAAAGAGCAGCAGCACAAATGGAAACAACCACGATCTGCATGGTCAGAAACATCCAAATGAAGGAGGAAAAAAACCCCTTTTACTACTTCCCTCCCTACAGCCTCTCAGTCCTTTCCTCTCCCTGCCACAGATTCTGCAAATGTGGAGTGTTTTTGGGGAAGGAGGTGACTCCCTTTCCAGAGATCATCAGCCTGTTCCACACAGGGCTGAACAAGCTCTTCAGAATAGAACCCACTGTGCCCAAACCTTCCTCTTCTCCTTCCATCTGTACACAAGCCCTTCCTGCCAGCCCCCTTTAAACTTTCTAGTCAGGGAGATGAGGGTAGTTGGGTCTTTAATCTCCTCCTCACAGTTTCACACACAAACCTTGGCTTCAATATTTGGATACATTTCCTGGCTTTTTTTTTTTTTTTTAATACCCTTTTGGAAGCCAAGTTGCTGAGTGAATTGTAAAGGGAGAGAATTCCAAGAGCGTTAGCTTCTCTGCTGTTCCCAGGGCAGGTCTGGGCCAAAACAAACCCCTGCTGTGCCAGCAGCAGTTACTTACAGCCAAACACCAGGAACACAGCACTCCACAGTTTCCCAGTCCGGACCATCTCCCATTTCCCTTAATAGATAAAACCCCCTCAGAGATTATTCACTTCATCTCCAAATGCAGCCCTTTCCCATGTTTTCCTTGAGTCACAAAACAACCATCAGAAAAGAAAACAGTGAGGAGGTAAATAAATACTCTGTCTTGGATTGAGACAGTCTCTGTCCAGAATATATCCTGCTTCATGAGAAAGCTTTTCCATTCCCACCCGAAGTTCTTCACAATGAGAGTGGTGAGACACTGGAACAGGTTGCCCAGGGATGTGGTTGCAGCCCTGTCCCTGGAGACATTCAAGGTCCAATTTGATGGCCCCTTCAGCAGCTGCTCTAGTTGGAGGTGTCCCTGACGACCGCAGGGCAGTTGGACAAGATGACCTTTGAGGGTCCCTTCCAACTCAATGCAGCCTGTGACTTACTGGTCCCAGTTTCAGAAACCAGTGGTCTATATTGCACTTTCCCCTCCCCACTTCTGTTCCCAGAGAGGATGCATGCCTAAATCAAATTTGTGCTAAAGAATTCAGGAAACAAATGGCCACTGCTTCGCTGATTTCAGTGGAATTCGACAGCTGGGCAGAGAAGTCTCAGTAAGAGATGCATCGCCAAAGTCAACCATCAAACAAAACCAGATGGGATTATTTTTACCTTCTGGAAAAAAAAAATCTGAAACTCCAATCTTAACCCACATTAAGAAATCTGTTTCAACATCTATTTGATCAAATTAAAAATGATTCCAACTTTTAAGATTGTGATACCACTTTTTTTTCAAAATTTCACTACAAGTTCACCAATTTCCACAAGGTTTACTTGATTCTTCTACTGCATTTAGGTGAATTTGCACTAGTTGTGTTCACATCCCTTATGCACAAGCATCACAAGCATTTATGCCTCCATTTCTGGTGCCTATCACATTTGCAGAGAGTGAATTTCAGATGTTTATGGGCAAAAGCCTGGAGGGGTAATATCTCAGCATATGATCAAACAACACCATAACAGTCTGGGTGATTGTCAAATAATGGCATAAAGCTGTCCATAAGCAAGTCTGATAGATAAAAAAAAATGCACAAATTTGGAGGGAAAAGAAATATTATGGTAATTCACACTGCACAGACAACAAGAAAAGTAAGGGAAACTAAGTATATTAAAAGGGCAAATTATTTCCATAGTTGCCTAATTATCTTCAGTACAGAGTGTAAGGAAGCCCACACTGATTTCACTTATAAATGTTCAGGAAAACACCACTGGCCAATCTAGCCAGAGAAACCACTTTCCTGGTTTTTAACTATTATTTTTCCCAACATGCTTTCACATTCCTCTCCAAGACCAGTAATTTCCTCCCTGGTAAGGCTGGTCCAAGACAAAAAAGTGCTGAAGTGCTCTAGGCTCCTGTTCCTCTTCCTTAGGAAAGAACTACCACTGAGCTTGCTGAGATTCTGGAAGAGCATCACTGCAAACCACAGGCCTCACAGCACCAAAGCACAGGGTAAAGCATTCTCCTCAGCAAGACCATGAAAACCTGCTACTGCTGGTAGCACTTCAGTTGTGGACTGAAGTGTCTAAGCCTGAAGAAGGCAGCAAAGCTGTGGAGTCCTCATTCTCCCACACACAGACACACATGCACTATTCCTGAGTTGGTTCTGATCAGGCAGGCTACAAGAGTTGGGGCTCTGTAGCCTGGAGAAGAGAAGGCTTCCAGGAGACCTTAGAGTAGCCTTCTGGTATCTGAAGGGGGCTACAGGAAGGCTGGAGAGGGACTATTGACAAGGGCTTGCAATGTCAGGGCAAGGGGCAATGGGTTTGACGTGGCAGAGGGGAGATTTAGACTGGATGGTAGGAGGAAGTTGTTTGCAGGGAGGGTGGTGAGACACTGGCGCAGGTTGCCCAGGGAGGTTGTGGCTGCTCCCTCCCTGGAGGGGTTCAAGGCCAGGTCAGATGAGGCCTTGAGTGACCTGTGCTAGTGGGAGGGGTCCATGCCTATGGCAGGGGGTTGGAACGGGATGATCTTTGAGGTCCCTTCCAATGCTACCATTCTATGATTCTACCTAAACACAGTTCCTCTTCTATGCTTTCCTCTCCTTTGTATTTAGTTTCTAGCACACAGCTTCAAACATTAGCCACAGCAGCAAATCTTCCAGTCCTCAATGGCAGTAACAGCAGAAGGGACTTTTTCATTCAACAAAATTTCTAACGTCACAGAAATTAATTATTCTTTTCCATGCATGTTTTTTAACTCCTGGTTGCAGCCCACTCTCCTTTCCACCATGATCCTTTTCCATATTATCTCTTCTTCTCTATATCTGTACAAATCTGACTTCTCATTTTCCTCATTCCCGTTCTCTCCGCATGTCTGGCAGTGGTGCTGGAACATGCAGCAGGAATATGATGGATGATCACCTGTCACAGCTTGTTTATTATAATTCAGACAATCAATTACACATCCCTAATGCTGGTTGTCCCTCTGGAAATTGACATGCTCGGCACAGACCAATGTGAAAATGGAATCTCATTTGCCAAATGTCTTTCAGTGGGTACAGCCTGATGATTAGAGTCTGGTTGTTTCAACAGTTATGTACGGCTGACAGTGTCATCACTTACTGCCTGCCACGGGTCACATTGCTCCAAGGCATTATTTATTGTGTTAGGCAGCCTACAGCTTTCAGAGGACAAAGATGTTGCTGCAGCCCCTCTGCTCAAGGTGGGCGGGCAAGGTAGATCACAGCAGGCACACTGCTTCAGCACCCATCACCTGCCTTTGTTTCCACTGGTGTGCAGCCTTGTACCCTCTCCACCTTCTTTTCTTTTATGGATGACTGCTTTGTATTAAAAGGAAAGAGCTCCTACATTGACAGGCAGGGTTCTGGCAGGAGAAAATGCTGCTCATGCAGTTAAATAATCCCAGGGCAGCTACTGATTTAATAAGAAGCAAAGGATTGCAGAAAAATGAGATGGGGGAGTAAAAAAGCTTATATTTAGCTAAAATGCTATACAGTAATATGTGCTGAACCTGCTGGGAAATGGTTAAGTTGCATTTTAGTGACCAAGTGAGTGGCAGGGTTCAGGTTCTTCCATCCAGAAAGGAGATGGAACATGGTACAGAAAAGAGGATCACAGAACCACAGAATCCTACAGTATCACAGAGTGCCAGGGTGGAAGGGACCCCCACCAAGGATCATCCAGTCCAATCTTTCTAGGTAATAGTAGAGTTGACAGCACCCTGCCAAGCTGAACCTTAGAACTGTCCAGTGTAGGGAAACCTACTGCTTCCCTTGGGTCATTATTCCAATGTCCAACTGTTCTCATTTTCTTCAGGAGTCCAAAGGGAATCTCCCCAGCAGCACCTTGCAACAAACCACCTTATGTCTTTTCCATGGGACTCCTTGTACAAAGGAGTCTCCATCCTTGGGGCAGCCACCCTTTATGGGTGGGTCCATGGAAATACTCTATATCTGAGAGAATCATCTGGTCTTAGATGTAGAGTATTGATTGAGCAGCTCATCCTGGGAAGGATTTGAGCTGCAGTAGCCAGAACCTCAAGAAAAGGAGTGAGATCTCTGCTCATTGTGCAGATTTAAGAACATAGATGTCTCTGTAAACACAAGCAATGGAAATCCTACAGGCAGGACGCTTCAACAACATTCCCAGCAATACACAGAGACTCACACACATGCAAACATACCTAAGATGTGAAGGAAGTGTCCCCTCCCTTTACATGGGAGAAGGCAGGGAAAGGAAAACACCTTTCCTGACTAGGAGCCAAGTCTCTTAACACCTTCCTATTAACTGGAGAGAAGAACCCAGAAAAAGTCCCATTAAATCATCTTGCTGACATAGGCTGTCCATTCTCTTAGAAATCAGCTGCTTCTCTTCCTCTCTTTCTGCTCAATCCAGACAGACTGGTTTGGGGTTTGTACCTTGATTGCCTGTGCTCTGAAGCACCCACAAACTAGTCATTCCTGGAAGACTCAGGCGGAAGACAGAGAGTAAACTAACTAGACTGACTTCGTAGATGCCAGTCTCAGTCATGGAGGTGGTTGGACTCTTTCACTCTAGTGCTTAACCTGCCAGATTAGCCACACAGTTAATATTACTTTTAAATATTCAGCATCTAAATGGTTGACCTAAAGATCTGTGAGCACAAAAATTATCAGCAGAATCTGCAGAAAAGGCATGACATTTCTGACATCAAGTAACAGCTTTCCACCCTTGCAATAAACAGGACTAACCTTAAAGAGGGGTTGGGTTGTTGTTCAGAGTACTTCCTGAGGTGAAGGACATGCAGTGAGTCTTCTCAGGCAGAGAAACAGTGTAGTGCTGATGACACTTTTTAACATCTTATGAGTCACCTACACATGTTTTCTCAGGTCTGTGTACACATGAGGTCAGAGAAGAGGCCCATTATTCTTCCTTACAAAGCAAGGGCAAAAGAAAGCGTTTGGGGGCTGATCTGTTGAAAGGTAGTGAAGGGGGAAAGGATCTGAGGGTCCTAGTGGATGAGAGGTTGACCATGAGCCAGGAATGTGCTCTCATGGCCAGGAGGGGCAATGCCATTCTGGGGCAGATTAGAAAGGCTGTGGTTAGTAGGTCAAGAGAGGTTCTCCTGCCCCTCTGCTCTGCCCTGGTGAGGCCACACCTGGAGTACTGCTTTCAATTCTGGGCCCCTCAGTTCAAGAGGGACATAGAACTGCTGGGGAGAGTCCAGCACAGAGCCACAAAGATGATTAAGGGAATGGAACAGCTCTTTTGCAAGGAGAGCCTGAGGGAGCTGCAGCTCTGCTGCTTGGAGAGGAGGAGACTGAGAGGTGACTTCAGCAATGTTTATAAACATGTAAAGGTGAGTGCCAGGAGGATGGAGCCAGGCTCTGGTTGGTGATGCCCAATTACAAGGAGCAATAGATGGAAACTAAGGCATAGGAATTTTCATTTAAACATGAGGAGGAATTTTTTTTTTCCCTGTGAGGGTGACAGAACCCTGGAACAGGCTTCCCAGGGGGGGTTGTGGAGTCTCCCTGTCTGGAAAGATTCAAAAGCTGCCCGGACATGTTCCCATGTGATCTGGTATAGGTGATCCCGCTCTGGCAGGGGGACTGGACTGGATGAGCTTTCAAGGTCCCTTCCAGCCCCTGACATTCTGTGATTCTATGATTCAGCTTTCAGATGAGAGCTGTGTTCCCTATGTGAACCAATGTATGAGATGAAGTTGCCTGTGACAGCAGAGTATTAGAGCAGATTGGGAAGACCCTATGAAACCTCTGTTCTTAGTGCAGAGGAGGCTTCAAGACCACAGGCACTGATATGGATTGACTGTGGTGGGTTTGGCTTTGAGAAATCTGTCTTTCAGCAGAGGATCAGCAGGCTGAGTATTGAGGCTACATGTGCATCTAGGAGCATGTGAAAGGGCTCAAGTCCTTCTTACACATGCTCCTGTGAGTTCTTTATGAGTCGGCACAAAAATAGTCTGCTGTGGGGGTAGGAAGGAAATGGAGCAATCAAGTGTGCAAGGAGTCACTGGTTGCCACAGAGGCAAATGTCATTCTGAAGTTGGCTGAAGTGAATCACATTGAAAAGTCCATTTTTTTTTTTTTTTGGCTTGCTTCTGCCTCCAGAAAGATGCATTAGTTGCAATTAGGAAGAGAAGTAAACAAATATTAGCTCTTATTGCTATCAAATCCTAATTGTATTAGACAGGCAGACTGGGATAAGGAAGGTCACCTCTGATGTGTTCTGTATGGGATATGAAGCTGTGCTGAAACTTTATGAGGGAGTGCTGCATCACCATCACTAACTGGCTTGGTGTAAGAGCAGGGCTGTGAGTGGGAGCTGCCTTCAGGCACTTAATGAAGTTAGCCCTCAAGATGGACTCTGTAAGTCCAGGTATGTATTGAGACACATCTAGGGAGGATACAGCACTTCCAAAGCCCAGTGCAGAACATCTTGAGCAACTGCAAGACCAGTCACAAATTTGGCTGCTGTCAGGCAGCCAACCCTGATGACTCTTATTCCTGGTCTGGCAAGGCAAAGGAAGATACTCACCAGTGGCAGTATTTGCATTAGGAAACATAGTGGTCCTGATGTGTCAGATTCACAATTCAGCCTGTTTTGCCTTCAAGGGAAGCACAGCTCGCCTTCGTGACAGGCAGAATACATAAAGGCAAACACAGCTCCTTAGGCTTGTGTGGTCCCAGGGCAGAAGAGCTTTCTCATGGGTGAGAGGTTGGAGTAGATGATCTCTAAGGTCTCTTCTAACCTAAGCCATATTATGATTGTATGACTCGTTCTATGATTTTTCTCTCTTCTCCATCAGCTACAAACCTGGGAACTGCCACAAGACACAATTCCAGAGGTGATGCCAGAAAATCCAGTCAATTAAAGAGCTTTTTTGTTCTCAACAGGCAAATGACAAAACCTGTGAAAGAGTCAACTCAAGCTCACAAGGAAAATTCCTTTTCTGCTGCCCCTGATGCCTCACCACAACTGGAATTTTAGATTGCTTATTGAAGTGGATTCAGGTTACTCCAGACACTTAATTCCTCCTTGCTCTAACAGGTACTTTGCTGTCTCTGTGTTTTACAGAACAACTGCATTTTTACTTTGTTTTTGTTACTTATTTGTGACAGAGTAGTCCTGAGAAGTTCTTCATCAGCTCAGTTTTTGATTATTAAACACTATACAATCATCACATGAAGAGAGACCACCTGTGTATCACAGAATTGTAGTCAAAACACACAGTGCAGACCAAGGGCAGAAAACTGAGGGAGAGGCAGGAAGAGTTTCCTTGTCTAAGGTCAAAAGCAGGGCTGGTAATACAATATTCCTATTCTTATTCCACTACCACCAGGCAAAATTGTCTTCCTAACCTCCTCTCTCATGAGTCCTTATCTCCTCTTTAACTCCCTCTCAACTCTGCAGCTTGTGAACACACCACAAATCAGTAACACATGTGGAGAGGTCAAATGCTACCCCATGCAAAGGAGATGATGAACCTGTCTGGAAGAAGTGACTCAAGATACTTATGAGACATTGCATATTGTCATATGAGTGAGGTATAAGAAGGGCTGGGTTTGCTCTGTGAAGCTAATCTGGCAAGCATTGAGTGCTCTCTGCTCCTTCTGGAAGAGGTTCTCATTCCTTACAACATCCCAGCCCTCTATCAGTTGTTTCTCCACAACTAAGTGTTTCTACAGACACTAACAGCTTACAGACACAAGAAAGACCATGTATTTGCTCCTGCTTTGGGAGCACATTCCCCAGAGCAAAAGATTCATGTCACTCGAATCTGAGCACCTCTCTTCACACTGGTTGCAGGAGGCAGGGAAAGGGACCCACTGTTTTGCCACGGCATTCCTAGTCTTGCTCGAGTGCACTTTGTAACTGCTAAGGCAGGAGATGTGCTGAGTCAGGCAGCTCCCCCAGCTGCTCACCGGAAACACAGCTGTTAAGCAAAAATAACCATGAAGGCAAGCACTTGCACTTTTTAGGGAGAACAAAAACACGCTGGCCGGCAAACTCGACGACAGACTCCCAGAGTTGTGATTAGATGCAATCCTACTCCATGCACTTCTCTTACTCTGGAGCAGAGTCTGTGCTGAGTATTGTCTTGCTTTTTCTAGGCTGTGTCTGGCTGACAGGGCATGAGCAGAAGCCATCTCCTCTCCTGATTTTGTTGAACCAAACCGGGAAAGCTGAGCTCACTGTTGCATTAGGAGAGGCTGGGGCTGGGTGTCAGGCAGGTGGGCAGCTGATAATCACTGCCCCATGCTGCAGCCTATTGCATGGATCAGGTTATGGAACAACATCAAACCAGGGCTGAACAAGCTGCTGTTTCCTTGTGCCTGTCCACAGCGTCCCCAGTTGTGCAGTGGCACCTGTTCCTCTGAAGGCAAGCACAAGCTGTTCCCTGGGCTCCAGCACACACCAGTCACAACGCTCAGATTCGGCATCTACTTGGATAATGCCCCAGCTTCTTAAAGGGCTCCAGCTCTATTGTTGCTGGTTCACTCTGCATCACTCTGCACAGAAACAGCTCCGACAAAAGCTAAGTCTGGGAGAAGGCAAAAAGCAGAACACAACAAAAGAAAGTGGGGGAAACTGGGAGATCACAAGGGAAAAAGGAATTGGATTATTTAGGTCACCTGTGTAAGAGCTGCAAGGGTTTGTTGATCTTGAATGTGACCTGCACTGAGGCATCCACTACATAACAGCATTTATCAGAGTTCCCAAAGAGGCAGCAATTTCTAGAGAATGCTCAAGCCCTCATATGTCAGTTGTGTGAGGAGAGGGAAGGCAGTGGCTCTCTGTGTCTTCCTTAAAGGCCAGTGCAGGCAGTGCCCACAGTTTGGTTTCTATGTGGCATGTGCTGCAGGTACGCTAAACCCACCAAGCATCATAGTATCCAAGTAACAGATCTGCAAGGATACGACTCAGTCCCTGGGCATAGTGCTCTCTGCCTCCAAATTGGCTGATTAAAGATCAGTCCTGCCCAACCTTAATCTCATTTCACCTCTCCCCAGTCACTGAGAAGTGAGTTGCCCTTTCTCTCACCATAAGGCCATGCTACTACCCAGGGAATTTCACTTTGCAGTCCCCATACCTTAATTAATTAACAGATTAATTCAGAGAGGCCCAAACTGACAAACAACTAATATCCTGTGACAAGCCCCAGAAAGCATCACATTAATGACCCCAGAAATCAAAAGGAAAAGGATAATTAAATGTAGGCAGGGGAGGAAGGGAGTAGACAGGAGGCAAAAGAAAAAAGAAAGTTGAAGTGGTCAGATCCAAAAAAAGGCAGAGAGCAGCTAGCAATTTCCATAATAATTCTGCCAACAACAATGGGTGCCCAGGAATTCTATTACGGTGCTGTAATATTAATTTAATGAGGAAAATATCTAATACGATTCCCACCAAATTTTTCAATTAAATTAAGAAGATGACCTTTAATGGATAACTTAAGCAGAGAGCATGATTAACAGAAATCATGCATAAATTATACTTATATATTTTATAGGAACTGGCACACAGCTTTGCCATGCAGGGGACCTTGTAAACTTTGGCATCCAGTTATAATTGTATTTAAAAGAATATCCCTACCCAGAGCTGAGCCATTTCCTCTTGGGATTTTTATCCTTCTCATAGTCTGGACTAGTAGCAATGCAATTCCAAAGAATCAGAAAGAACTAAAGATTGGAAATGTCTTGGGGTGTTCGTTTTTTTTCCCAGCTGGTACAGCTTCTAGGGAAACTGGATCTGGTCTGTGCACAGGACTTGAGAGCTGCTGCAATACACCAGCTATTGACAGCAGCTACCTGCGGGAGTCACACATCCACTCCGAGCTGAACACTGGGGAATCCTGGAGCGGCACAAACAAGGATGAATGCTAATGACACATTGCCCTTTCCAACCAGAGTCCAGCACCTCTGAGGATCATTCAGTGCAAGCCCCCTGCTAAAGCAGGTACACCCACAGCAGGTTCTCCCAGATCACAATTGCCAGGTCGGTTTGGAATCTCTCCAGAGAAGGAGACTCCACAACCTCTCTGGGTAGCCTGCTCCAGGTCTCCAGCACCCTCACATCAAAGTTTCTCCTCCTGTTCAGATGGAACTTCCTGGGTTCCATTTTGTGCTCACTGTCCCTTGTCCTGTCACTGGGCACCTCTGAGAAAAGCTTGGCCCCATCCTCTTGCCTCCCACCCTTTAGATACTGATCAGCATTGCTCAGCTCCCCTCTGGGGCTGCTCTTCTCCAGGCTCAACAACTGCAGGGATCTCAGCTTTTCCTCCTCACAGAGATGCTCCAGGCCCCTCAGCACCTTCATAGCCTCCAGTGGACTCGCTCCAGTAGTTCCCTGCCTCCTTTGAACTGAGGAGCCCAGAACTGGACTCAGGACTCCAGATATGGCTTCACTAAGGCAGAGAACCTCCCTCAACCTGCTGGTCACACTCTCTTTCATATCCTCCAANTCCCACCCTTTAGATACTGATCAGCATTGCTCAGCTCCCCTCTGGGGCTGCTCTTCTCCAGGCTCAACAACTGCAGGGATCTCAGCTTTTCCTCCTCACAGAGATGCTCCAGGCCCCTCAGCACCTTCATAGCCTCCAGTGGACTCGCTCCAGTAGTTCCCTGCCTCCTTTGAACTGAGGAGCCCAGAACTGGACTCAGGACTCCAGATATGGCTTCACTAAGGCAGAGAACCTCCCTCAACCTGCTGGTCACACTCTCTTTCATATCCTCCAAGAGACCATTGGCTTTCTTGGCCACAAGGGCTCATTTCTGACTCTGGTGAACTTGCCCGGGAGTACCATGAGATCCTTTTCTGTAGAGCTGCTTTCCCTAACCTGTACTGGAGCAGGAGGTTGCTCCTCCCCCAGTGCAGGACCCTACACTTGCCCTTGTTGAACTTTAAGAGGTTTGCCCTCCACTTAGCTCTCCAGCCTGTCCAGGTCTGAATGGCAGCCCAGCCTGACAGGGTGTCAACCACTCCTCATCATTTCGCATCCTCACTTGTATCATTCCAAGTGGCTCAACACTACACTCAGGAGTGAGTGTTGTGCTATAAGTACATGGCAGATTTAAAAATTCAGACTGCAGAAGTAGAAAGGATTGTGATGGAAGCTCCAAGTATTAGCTGTGGCAGTACAACCACTTTTAGAAGCTGGGTATATCATATATCAGATGAGCTCACCACAGTTGTACCCTTGATTTAACTTTTTTTAGGTTATACCCACTCAGCAAGCTAAATTCTATCATAGAGATACCACACATACATTTCATACTTCCTCCCACATAATCCACACAGAGATGTATTCAACAAGCTTTATAAATATTTGAATGAGAAGAGGATGCTGCAAATAAAACAGATCCTGGTTTTATTCTGAGCTTTACTATACAAGGCTGTGGTCCCTTTGGGCAATCACTAGATGCACATTTTCTGCAGCAGTGTCTTCTCAGCTCATTCTGAATTTGGGAAACCTGTGGGCTCAGCTTTTCAATTTCTAAGCAATTAACCCTTTGTGAAGAAAGTGGGAATTCAGCATCACATCTGCATGGGTTTACCTTCCCTCCAAGGATGGTGCCTGCACTGCTGCCCTGGGTTAGGCCTTGACAACCCTTTTGGGGATGAAATTGTTCCTCATGTCCAATCTAAACCTCCTCATGTGCAACCCAAAGCTGTTTCCTCTTGCCCTGTGACTTTGTACCTGGGAGAAGAGGCTGAGTCCCACTTGGCTCTAACTTCCTTTCAGGGAGTTGGAGAGAGTGAAGTCTGATATGCTCTGAACATCAGGACCCAGTTACCTCAGATGAAGCCTTCAGAAATGCTGACATGTTGAATTAGTGGTATTTTTGAGTTTTAGAGACACAATTGGTGAATCTAGGTCAATAAAACATTATTAAATTTTGTAGTCATTAATCCTAATAAATCTTCCTCAAAAGTCCTTTAAGATAGCTGCCCAGAAGGTGCTAGGGAGTGCTGGGTGTTATTCTTTCTCTTGTGGCAACCCTATCAGCAGCTCCATGCGGTGATAGCTGCAAGAACAGCTTCCAATGAAGAAAAATTGCTTGTCACTTGCTGCCTCAAGATGCAAGATAGTTAAAGTTAAGCAGAAGCCATATTGCTGTGTTTTCTATTTCTTTCATAAAACACAAATAAAGTACCCTGTAGAAATATGTGAGCTGAAGTGACAGGCATCTCTTGAATGCTTTTAATTGCTGCCAAAAATAGTCTGAAGCGTTCACCAAAGTTAACACAGACAAAATTTCCATGGGAAGCATCAGTTCTTAGTGAAAAGATGTTAGTTATTTCATCAGTTAAAATAAGAACAGCAATCACAGACTTTATCTCTTCTGAAGATTCCATTTTGCCTTACAACAGAGAGATAGACAGATACTGTGCTCTTAGCAGTGGAGAATAGAAGAAGCTCAGAACACTGCCTTACTTCTCTCACTGTATAGTAACATCATCCCCCACCACTAGTAGGCAGATTTTAATCATCTTCTTTTCATTATTGTTACAATAGTGCCTAATAATGCCAGTCAAGGACTAGAATCTCATTTGCTAAACTCAGCATAAAGACAAAATGCTCCCAGCCTGTTCAACAGCAGACATCTTTAAAAACTGTGCTTTCAAAACCTTGTACCAGTGATAAAAATTCAAGCTGAGTTAGAGGAAGATTTGCTCCCCAGTTACAAAATAATTAAGCTTCTCCTATTAGAAATTGAATCAGTAAATGCTCCCTGGGCCAGACAAGAGGATCCTCACTGCCTTTTTGAAGTCCCATGCAGTGCTGTGCCAGCCATATACAGTAGCTTTGACCAAAGATGTTAGCCCTGCTTTGTCAGCTCATCTCACCAGTGTGAGCAGATCACAGTTATCTCACGTTAGAGCCAGGCAGAAAACAGTTTTCTTATCTCACAAAACTTGCAATTACCTTTCTCTCCCTCTCCTCGTTTATCATCAGCTCTCAAAGGATGCAGTTTTTTATTGTTTCCCACTCATACTATGAAACAGAAAGAGAATAAGATACGCAGGTACTCAGCGCACTGATGCAGAAAATTGTCCCTGCCTGCTCCAGCCCTGTGACCTGACCCAGACCTCTCACAGCACAGGTGAATTCTCCTAACATGAGGCTGTTACCACTACAAAATAATATTCTGGGACAGGTCTCTCTTGTTTTAGCTACGAGGGTCTGGACCAGAGGGACTACGCTGACAGTGTTCTCCAAGCACATTCTTGACAAGGATGATCAATTATTGGGTATTTTCTGAGCAAAACTGATAAAAAATTACCCCAAACCATCCTGACCAGCTGTAGCCTGGAACTTCTTTCTTGAACAGTTAAGTCAATGAATTCTCAAGATGTACAAGATGCAGGATCAGGTTACCTGTGGTTAAAATTACCCTTTTTTGCAGTTTTAAGTTTGAATTCCCCAGTCTCCAGAACAGACACAGACCAGTATGAAAAGAACCCATTAACATGTCTAATGTATACCCCCTAAAACTACCATGATCTCACCACTTCCAAAGGAAATTAAAGCACAGCTTGAGAGGATGGCGCTGAAGGATATAACTTAAAAGCCCAGAAAGTTGGGAAATTTCTGTGCAAAGGCTGCAAATCTGGGCTTGGAAAGGAAAGAAGCTTACAATGAGCTGTAATAAAACTATTTCAGCTTGTAACCTGAAAAGAGAAAGCCTGCCATTCAAGCAAACAGGAAATCCCAGAATTTATAGATGACCCTGTTACAAAGCAAATGTTTCGGAACAAATCGTTCCTTCCCCAGCGCCTGTTTTCCACCGTTTGCTCTCCTGCACTTTCCCCTATAATCCAAGGGCCAGAGCAGCCCCGTCTGGCTGTCACTGGTAGTGGCACTCCTCTGGCCTATACCCACAAACACACGAAGTGAGGAATCTAAAAAGGGACTCAAAAGCACGGCTGGGTTTTTACGGCTGGGTCAGGTAGCATAATAAAATGCATTATCCTCTCCTTATCACACTCATCTTCTTTATTCTCCTTGTAACGGGAGTGCAGTTATTATTGTGCTAAAAAAAATGAGGTTTAGAAAAGCCTGTGCCTAGGTGTGTGGCATGCAGAATTTCTGTCCTCAGCCCACGTTACATTTCAGATATTCCTTGGATGTAAGGCAATAGCGACTGCACCAAGAATAAATAGAAAAGAAAAAGAAAAAAACAATTCAAACCACCTTACCAACATCCTGACTTTTCTTCTACTCATTCATTTTCAAAGACTGAAAGGTGCTGGTGTGACAGAAAAAGGGGGAGATCACCTCACAAGTTGGTAATCAAGGTTGTCAGGAAGGAGAAATGCAGCTGGGAGCCAGACTAACCACGGCAAGCAAAGGAGAAGGCATCTATTCCCTCCACATCCTGTCTTACTCCTTTGGCAGACACACACACTGAGTCAGGAAATGCTGGTAGCAGCCATGAAGTGCATCTCACTCAACCTTTAGTGTCCAGGTCCCCACTTCAGTGAGATGAGCATCATCTGAGGTTTGCAGGACAGCTGGAGCATTAGTCCAGTGTTGCAAAGTGCTATGTTCCAAAACACTTGCCTTGGGAACCCCTCCTTCCTCATTAGCCTCCCTTCAGCAGCCAGTAGGGCAGCCAGAGCTTCCCTACTGACACGGCAACCATGCGTCCACGCTTCTTTCAAGCACCAGGGTAATGCAGCAGAGACTTTCTGTGGCTATCATCTGTGGTTTCACAAAACAGGAGGTATGTCCAGGGCCTGGCTCAGCTAAACCTGAGAGAGCAAAGCACGTGTCCTACAGGCCAGTGGTCCCTGCTCAGCAAGACCTGAGGACTTAACTCCAGACTATGTGGAAACTACCCACCAGAATCTTTCCTTTCTGGTCCTTTCCTTTCTCTCATTCTATCACAGGGCTGTTTAAAGTAACAAATGGAACTTAGAAAAAAAAAGAATTAAAAATCATTCTTCCTTTGCAGCTATCAAATTATCTGGATCCCTACACACTGTAAAAACCCAAGATATTGAATGTATCTCTCCTCAGCAAATTTACTCTGTAGCATAAAGCATTCCCCACAGGAAGTCTGTGAGGCTCAATCACTATGACACAGTCAAGGGAAATTTAGACAGTCAAGGAAAATTTAGACTGATGTTTGAGAAGCCAGGACAAAAAGGATCAGCCCTTTTCAGGATGAAGAGAAGGTGCCTCAGCTAAGTGGGGCTGGCAGACCAGCACTGAAATACTCCTCAGATAGGCAATTACAGTTATCCCTAGGGGACTGGCTTTTGTGGTGGTGTTTTTTAAAGCCCTTCTCCAGAGTCAACAATTTGCCTGAATCCCTTCTTATTCATTTCATCTTCATGACTTCTGAAGGCACCTAATGAGGCACTTTGAAGTTTGCCTGAAAATAAAACAAAGAAACCAACACCCTGAGATGACATAAAAATCTCTCTCCTGAAACTATAATCTTCAGGATTACAGCTTTGTTTCAACACTGCTATCTCTGGATTGGTGGCCTTTGTCCTTGCTCTCTCAAAGTATCTTGGGGATCAAACTCCCAAATGTGGCACCTATGATAAGGTGACACAGGTTTGATTGGCTGTATGCACAGTCAGAACTGGGCCTGAAATGTAAAATCTAAACTAAGTATTTTGTTATTTTGGGTCCAGAACAATGCCTTAGCCTAAAACGCTGCAGGTGGGACTGTGTGTAATTTACAGTGTGAAAAATCTGGAGTCGCTGGTGGTTTTCAGCAGAAGGTTTTAAATTAAGAGTACTTGGAGTGTCTAATCTCCTAGCCAAGCCCACACAGAAGTTACAGAGCTAAACACAATTAAAAACATTATCTTAACTGGATTCCCTGCCTCCCCCTTGAATATCCCTCCACAA
>VWYK01044975.1:18509-37402 GCA_013399775.1 Semnornis frantzii | reverse complement strand
AAAAGTTAGACACTCTAAATGGTCAACTTTCCACGGGTGTCTAAATTAGCAAGACTGAATAAAGGTCATCTGGTTCAATCTATGGCCTCTTAATAGGGGCATTTTATATGTCTGTTAAATTTCAGAGGTGATGGCAGATAGCTTAGACATTCTGAATTTCAGAGTGTAAAAGATCAGGGAAAAGTATGGGATCTTCTCAGAGCTCCTCAAAAAAGCTTCTGTGTTGCTACTTGCATCAGTCATATAAAAAAATATTAGAAGAAAATTTATCAGTGCTTCCTGTGTTGGTAAGGAATACACCTAATAAGAGGAGGTGGCATCTTGCATGCCTAATCAAGTGTGCATCACTGGGTACTGTATCATAACAGCACCAGTAGCTATATTTGCTTGCAAAAGAAAATCTTTGATTTTATAGGATTAAAAAGAAACTAGAACCTTCATGGACATTTTCATAATGATTACAGAAAATTAACACTTAGACAGATGCAAAACATCACTGTAAAGATTAAGTTGCTTGTGTAGCTATAATACCAAAGCTATTCCAAACTAGAACACAGCAAGAATTGTTAATGTTCATTGGAAACAAAAATATTAAGAAAAATCAGTAACTCTAAACCATACTCTTCAGAGAGTGCTTTACCAGTGACTGTTGGAAACATATTCGATCATAACCTAAGTTGTTTCACATTCCATTTCAAGTATGCTTTCTAAAAGGTAGACACAAATTCTGAATTTGCAATGGCAACTATAATCTGGTCTTGTAGAGGGTGTTCCTGCCCATGGCAGGGGTTTGGAACTATTATGACTTTTAAAGGTCCCTTCCAACCTAAACCATTTTATGAATCTATGTCTAACTCCTCTCACAGCCTTGTGTCCTTTACAGGATTTTGTCATCAGGTGCTATGAGCCACACAACACCCTCTAGCAGAAGGGAGAGTTCCCTTTTTGATTGGTTTGCTTTCCCTTTTCGACTTGTCTGCTTTGCAAATGATGCAGTGCTGGCTTTGCTCCCTCCCTTTGCCTTTCACATGGATTGAGTGAGCTCTGAATGGCCTAACTCAACAGTAATTTGCTCTACTTTCTGATAGCAGGGCAGAAGGGCAATTTTAAGACCGAAAACTGTATTACTGGAGCATCGGGCTCAGGACATAAACAAAAAACCCTAAAAGCAGGATTTCTCATTTTTATGAGAGAGCAGCATTCTTCATACACTCTGCACAGGTAAGTAAGTATGCATTAGTGGGTGATCCTGGTGTTCCTGGCAGAGAAGCCAGAACACAAAATTAAACTTAAAGCTGGTTATAAAAACTGCCCAGAACAGGAGTATCTGCCACCTATGTGCTTTATGGTATTAGACTCTAAACCTATCAAGAATCCAATTTGCTTAATTAGTGAGACCAAACAACTGAAGAGAGCAGACGTGTACACAGCACAGACGCTGGGACAATGCCAGCTAATGAGAACAGGATTAGAGTTCTGAGCCACAGAAAAGCATTACTTTTTCCCAAACAAACCAGTTGCTCTAGTAACTACACGCTACCGAAACCTAAACAGTGAACGTCTGAGCTGTTCCTACCTAGAGGACAATAAGAAAAAACAAAAAGGACATAATGCTTATGCTATCGCAAGAAATGACACAACTCAAAAGAAAGAATTTATCATAGGAGACAACCTACAAGCAGAAATTCTTCTAAAGAAATTGCCACACAGTTCTGAGAGAAAACCTGAAGGAAGTTACTACATTCTTTCCATTTAACAGTAATGAAACAACTCTGAAACAGTCCCAACCTTTGTAAGAAAGAACAATAGAAAGTGAATAACCAAACAAATCTTCCGGGGCTGTGGCCAACAACAAACATTTTGATTTACACATCTCTCTTCTTCCCAGTAGTATTTGTCTGCCATTTTGAACAAGGTGACAGTAGCTTTAAGCACATCTTTAAATGCATTGAAACCTTAAGCTTAAAAAGCAGCTCAGAATCGGGTATCAGAAAATGCAAACAGGGAGAAATTTCCAGAAAGCAAAATGTATATCAAGTATCAAACACCATTATCCCCCTTTTCTTTTACCAAACATGCAAACATTAACACATAAACTGCATTTTGTATGCCTACTCTTAGCTACCACTGACAGCAAAGATAAGGGGAGCTTACCTTTTGTACGTATTTAAAACCCAACTTAGAAGACTAACAATCTCATTTGCTTCCAGATCCTCTGCAGCAAGCTCTTGCATGCGGGTGGCCAAAGCTTGATGGTACATGTTTAGCAATCTGTTGAAGATGTCATAGTGTGGAGGAAAACATTGATCCAGGAGGGTTTTAGCCACGAGGAGGTCATCGAGGACGTATTTGCGTATGATTTCTAGATGGCGCACAAGCCACATTTTGTCAGATTCTCTGGTATCTGCTTGAGTGCCTTCAATTCTTGTGCTCACAGTTCTTTCCAAAATGTTGAACATTTTTTCTTTCCACTTCTTTGGTCTGCCAGGAGGTATGAACCCAGTTTGTTTTTTCCGGTCTAACATGCGCCTGTCAATTTTCTCCTCTCTCTCAATTATTCTAACCACAGAAACAAGCAAGGTTGGATCCCGACGGACTGTAACGAGAGATCTTTGAACCACCATCCAAAGCTGCTTTGCCAGCTCCTCAGAAAGTTTCTGCATATCCCCAAAGTATGTATGGATGAGGTTCATGTCATGTGTGTTTTTGCTGTCCATGCGATACTGCTCATACATCAGGTTATCCCGAGAACACTCCAAATCCATCAGTTTTCGATGAGCTTGCAGAAGCTCCCCTCGCTCAATCAGATCCTGGGTCTCCCTGACTATCTCTGGAACTGAAAGAAAGGTAAACGAGAAGAAAAAAAACAAGCAAAAGGTAAAACATCACAATCAAAATACAATTAATAAATACAAGAGAATAAAAGTGCTAGGAAAGAAACTGTAGTAATTATTTTGAAATAATTTAAAGGAAATTGGTTTTAATTATTCAAAAAGCTGTTAGTAAATCCCTAGGTATGACTAACTGTGATGTTCCATCTGATCAGTGGCCTAACAAAAAGCATAGTGCCAATTCAACATAATTTCCTTTCTCTCTCCCCCACCTTATAAAAAAAAATCAAAAATCCATAGAACTCCACTATGAAACAAACTGCAGTATAATCATAGAATAGTAAGGTTGGAAGGGACCTCAAGGATCATCCAGTTCCAACCCCTGCCTTAGGCAGGGACACCTCCCACTAGCACAGGTCACTCAAGGCCTCCTCCAACCTGGCCTTCAACACCTCCAGGGAGGGAGCAGCCACAACCTCCCTGGGCAACCTGTGCCAGTGTCTCACCACCCTCACTGCAAACAACTTCCTCCTAACAACCAGTCTAAATTTCCCCTGTGCCAGTTTAAACCCATTGCCTCTTATCTTGTCATTACATGACCTTGTAAATAGTCCCGCCCCAGCCTGATCTAGAGTAGGGTGTCCCTGCCCATGGCAGGGGGTTGGAACTAGATGATCCTGGTGGTCCCTTCCAACCCTGACCGATGCTATGAAAAAAGGCAAAACCAAGGCAAACCAAAAAGGTCTGAAAAGATAGTGTTACACTATCACTTTATCAACTATACTGTTTAATGATCCTGAGAGTAGATGCTTCACACCAAAAACTTCTCAATGCCAGAGAAGATTTATTTTGTCTCAATTGCATTCATCAGCTTAAAAAAATAACACTCCCAAAATCATTCCACATGGAACATACAGAATTTTGGTGTTACTTGGATTTTATTGCTAGACATTGCATCTAAATACCACTGTAAGTTGCACACTGTATCCCAGTTTGGTACTGTAGCAGTTAGATACACTCTTAAAGAGATTAAACAAATGAACCTGGAATGACTGTGAAACACTTTTCTTTAGAGGTGCACTTTGTGAATTACTATCAGGAGAGAAGAGTTGAGAAAAGACTATTTAAATAAAGTCAAAGAGGCATGATATGTTTAGCTACCCATTACAGAGCTAAAATTTATAGAATTACTTAAATGCAGAAAAGTTCAGGCAAGGAATTCACCCTGATCCAAGACAGAATGAAATGTGCACCAAAAAGGCTGAGAAAAGGTCAGAAGGAATTCCATTTCTCTTATCTCTACAGTAATGCAGTATTGCATTAATCTTACTGAATTTTGCAGACATTTTGTGTTGTGCAGAGGTGCAAGGAAGAAGTGTCTCAGACATATAATTGCTTTATGCCTGAGCTGGTTTCTGTGACTGCGCTGCCTGATTCTGAAGCATGGACTGAACACAGCTGAATCTGAACTTTAGGTAGTTCATGCTCATGCTTGTAACATTAGTTGAAATCCTTGAGACTGCTAAATGTTGTTTGAGAAATACTGCCATCAAATCTTTGACCAGAGATCTTATTGTTTCATATTCTGTCCTTGTTTCCAAACAGAATTCTCTTCCTATAATAATTTGGGACGACTTTTACCCAACAAGCTTGCTGTAGGTGCCCACCTCACTGGCAACATTCCAGATATTTCTGACTTTTATGTCTGTATACTCCACTTGCATATTTCACTCTTGATTATGAAAGATGTTATCCTTGCTACTGATTGCTAGCAAGAAGCTTTTTTGTGACTTATGTTTGATGATGAGACAGGCCAAATTATAAGCTCTTATAGCACACATTAGACTACTATTTATTAAATGGTTACCAGCTATGTCCCTAGCGTGTGATGCATGCATGATTCATTCCCTCTGAGGTTTAAAGTTCTCAACATTACTTGGCAACCTTACAGATGTCAGTACCATTTTCAAGTGCTTTCAGTATGTGATGGGTTGCATAAAAGAAGATTAAACTACCTGAAAAGATGTTCTTGAGATTTTCTACAGCAGCTGCCAGTTGACTATGTTGCACTACAGCATCCTTAACATCCTTGAGGTTTTCTATGGTGTTGATGCTCTGTCTCCAGTCCTTATTGACATCTATCAAAGACTGCTGAATGTCCTTTACATCATTCAGTGCATTGTGCAGTTGACTTAAACCCGTTCGTACTCCATCTAACTGTGACTGGATTGCTGCCTTAAATACAAAAAGACAAAGAATGAACTTGTATTAACCATTTTAAGTTCCATATTTTCAACACTTCTCAAGAATTAATTTTTATCTCTGTATCTAACATTTTCAGAGGGAAAGAAAGAAAAACAAACTGAAAAGGTAACAGTATAGCTTACTAAGAACATGCAGCTTACCCTGTGCACACACATACTCTTTTTCTTTGGAGTTCTGAAGTTGTATCTAGTTTTAAAAGGACCCAGATACAACTGGTTCACCCACAGATATAATGCAGGAGCTTAGATAGATCACCACTTTTATGTATTAAACCAGGATGATGGGAAAACGGAATAGTATTTCTTTGCTTTCTTTATAAATTAATTTCCAAGGCGGGGTATTAGAAGAGAGTTCATTCAGATGTTTCAATGAAATGCTTGGTAAGTACAGGTTTAGTAAAATGCTTCATAAGACAGTTACAAGTTCTGACTAACAACTGAAAATGTTTTTTTAAAAACCCAACATAACCCNATTACAAGGAATACAGTGATAACAAAACAAAAACTCAGACTGAATAAAATTCAGACACTATGAAACATCAACAACCAGATCAACAATCCAGCTGCTAGATTATGGCAAAAAAAGTGTCTGTGGTTATTGATACCTGTGACAGATGACACTTGAAATAATGACTAGGCTATTAGTCCTGGATATCATATGACAGTACAGACACCCTCAAAAAAAAGGCACTATAATGCATTTCTGATTACAAGAAATCAGATCACATCCACAGCATGTTTTTTATACATTTTGGGGTTTTTAAAAAACATTACTACAAACTGACATCTAGTGGGAAATGAAACTGAAAATAGCAGGCATTCAAAAGGCAAAACATCAGCGAAAACTCAGTCATATATCTCAAGGACTTGAAGCAGTCAATAAAGAAAAGAGGCACCAATGGTTTTCCTAAGCTCAAAACACATTTTTTTTTTACCATACTTTTAAGGCAGAAAAGCTTGGACAGTCATGGAACTTTTTGTCTGATACTAGAAGCCAAAGAGGAAATCCTGGTAACTATGAGCAACATTTATTGTGTTTTAAATGTACTGGGAAAGTCCCAGAAAAACGCAGCAGTTCTTCAAGTACCTCTATTTATGCACTTACAAATCAGGACATGCTGATTTTATTGATAAGAATGTATTTTCTGTCAGACTCTGTACAATTAAGCTGCGGGAAGGTGTTTTTACACAGTCCTCATTTGCTTCACTAACTGCCATCAGTTTCACACACAAAGCAAGTAAGTTAGACACATTTCAAAGCAGTCCTTCCTTTGAGAATTTATAGAATACAGGAAGAAATGCAGAGAAGGTTGTAAGGCATGGACATAAAACATTTGGAAGAAAATATGAGTAGGATAACCAACTAAAAGAGATGCTGCTTTTTGGGCAGAGCACTATTGCAGATCCCTGCTGCATCAATTCTTTAAGCAACGTGCAACTACTATCTTGGTCTTCTACTCATCGCCCTTGACTGATTCATTACCTTGATTCATCTGAAGACAATTATGACAAAGATGAAGCATATCCAGTCAGGGAAAAGCACCAACATGTTCACACTAAAAGATTTACCATGTGTTCATTTACACAGAGGAAGCAGCTAAGATTTTTCAGTGGTGATCCAACCTGAAAAGTCAGCAACTCCTCCAGCTGGTGATCCTGATGACCCTTACACCATACACATATACATATACACAGTTCAAATACAGATTAAGAGTACTTCTTCCTTCCTTTCTCTGCTCCCACCCATTACAGTAATTTTTAACGGAAAAACTGCTTTGCTGTCCACTGCATTGCTAACCATCACCTGTTTCTGGAATGTAGTCTGAATGGGTTAAGGGCTATTGTACTTCTTTTTGGAACAGGTCATCTACAGATGACTGAAGTTAAGGTAACTTACAGAAAATGAGAAAGGCTTGCTGGCCATAAAGTGGATTTAGGCATTTACAAAACTATGCTTAGTCATCACTTTCTACAGAAGCAGTTAGCAGTCAAATCACTGTGCTCACACATTATAAATTGATCACAGCAACTTAACAGCTGATTCTTTATTAATAGACTAAACTGCACGGTTCCTGACTTAAGTATGAAAAACTCAGTCCAAGTTATCAGGAAAAAGCCTGGGTTTATGCTACAGACAAAAATTAACATGGAATTTGCCGACAGCTTCTCTTCTCCTTCATGCAGGCTCCTGCAAAGAAGAGGTCATCCAAGAGTTGCAAGACAAGTTAACCTATTCTGAAATACAACATTAGATACAGTGTACGTCAGGCATTTTGATCTGGTAAAGTTTCTTTGTTTTGGACACAGAACAAAAATTAAAGTCCGTGGCTTACAACTATATGGGTGAAAATGTGGAATCAAAAAACATAAAGCAAGCAAAAGCAAAACCAAACCCCCACAAACAAAAAAAGAACCAAAGGAAGGTATATTCACGCTGCATAGCAGACACTTGAGTTTATCAAGCTCTGTACCTTGAGTCGAGCTTCTACCGAAGCCTTCTTACGAGCTTCCCTCTTGCGATACTGCTCCACTTTATCCAGCTGATCAGGACGCTGAAGCATTCCTGCCACTCTCTGAACTGCTGTGGCAACTGCTTCTCTATCTGTTTCCTCCATTGTTGATCGTGACCTCAGAATGCCTTCATAATTTAACAGTACTGAAAAGAAATGCAACATTTTTAGAAACATGTTTTCATTTGATGGCCACATGTCATTTCAAAGTTAACTACTAGAGAACAACATGTTCAATGAAAATGGTGCAGTTTGACAGAAGCATCATTAAACCACATTATAAAGAGCAGCAAACAGAATTCTACTGGAGTCAGCTTCTAAGTCAGTTTCATTTACCTGAAATGTTCTCCGGTTACATTTTTTTGCATTTACTTTGCTCTCTCTCTAATTTTGTTAAAAAAAAACACAAACAAACAATGAAAGAGCAACAAAAGGATAGCAAATCTTCACTGAAAAAAAAACAGATTCTGTTTAATCCTAGAGTAGGCTTGCTTAATAAAAAGGGCATTAGATAAGCATAAAGCAATGTTGCAGCAGGCCCAAGCAAGAATCCTAACTTTTCCTGAACTGCAATCTGGTGGAATCAAGACAACCATATCCCCCCTGCTGTGACATGTCAAATTTGCTACTAAAAGTGGAGAGAAACACAGCTGCAGAAGCTGTAAACCTAGAGACTTAACTACAGAGCACTTCTATTTAGAGTTCTGATGGATGATATTTTAATTTCCTACTCTAGTTTTCAGTTCCTCTCATGGTATACGCCCATTAGAGGTGCAGATAGGCAGGGAAAAAATAACAAGGATTTTGCCCAAGCCTGCAGAAGAATTTCTAATGAAATGAAGACATGCCTGGAAGCTTGTATGCACAAAAGGCAAAATTTGCTGGTCATCAAACCAGATGTGTTCTCTTATGGTTCACTAGTTACTGAAAGCAAGCAGGGACAATCCTGGTCACCAAAGACATCATAACACGATGGCCACAGAACTTCAAGGAACACATCTGTAGTTCCACATTCCTTTCAAATTCTGTCCAACCTCAGTTTTGCAATCAAACAGATAGTTTTAGGTTCTGATGGCACAATTGCAGACTGCATTCTTTTGTACTGATATTACTCCTTCAAAGTAGTTATCTACTTTGAAAGCAGTGTGAGTTCACATAATCAGCACATCACACTCTCAACAGAACAGTAACCTTATCAACTATGCCAAGTGCACAGAACTGGAAGATGAAAAGCAAGAAAATTCATAGGTTGAGAAAAAGATGGTTTGATAGGTGAAGGAAAGTAGAAACACACTCCACCTCTTAATCAAAAAACACCCCAACAAACCCCTCAGACAGTTTGGGTCAGCTGTCCCATCTGTGTTCTCTCAGTCTCTCACCCATCAACCAGCCTGCTGAAAGGGAGCAGAGGGCAGAATGAGGACCACAGAAAACCTTGACAGTCTTCAGCTACAGACAAAATCAGCACACAGCACCTTACGGGCTATGAAGAAAGTTAACTCTATCCTGGACAGATTTAGTACAACATCAGTTGAATTAACCATTTTAGAACTTACTGAGATTAAAAATTATTTCAGGCAAGGTTTGCCCAAGAGCCCATCTTTAAGGTCCTCTGTCTCAAGTTCTTTCATCCAACATCTTGAGATCTTTAACTCCAGTAGCTTCTAAAACTATATGCGTAAGTACGCACTTACTCCAGAATTATTTCTAGTGTAAATCCATGTCCTACTTCCTCAAGTATGCAACCATACTCATCACTTCTCTAATAATGGCCTGTTTAGCTCACATATTTGATTTCCTACTCTACATTTCAAGGTGCAGGATCTGTTCCTACCACTCACAGTTATGAATGAATGCTCTGGTTTTGCATAGCTCAATCAATTTCCAAATTTTCCACATTATTATCTTAAACATGAATTAACTGCAGAAAAGGCATCTGGAGTAGACAGCTTTATGCTACATCACTGCCTTTATTAACGGCTCTGAACACATTCAAGAAAGTTACAGTAGCTTTAAGCCACTGTAGGCTTAAAGCTGCCCAGGCACACTAAACAGACCTCATGACATCAGTAGTCACAATACTGTAATGCCCTAACGGGTTACATACTAACTTGCCGAGGTGGCCAAGTTATTGCACAACTGCCAACCGTTCAAAGAGACGAACAAACTTTTAAGAAATTATGCCAACTTCACACAGAGGTTTTGAGCCAAAACCAGGCGGACCTTCAAAGAAAAGTACTACAAGAAGCAAACAAAACAAAGTCCCGAGCAGAGTTGGAAAGGCTTCGGCTGCAAGCACCTCCTCAGGGCGCAAGCTCCGTCCGGGAGCCAGCCGAGGCGACTCGCTCCCCCCACCTCCTCCAGAAACGAGCTTCTGGACAGAGGCGCGAAGTGACACCCAGCTTAGGGGCACAGCCGCTCAAAACAAAGGTCTGAGGAAGCTGCAGCAGCCCATGATCGGCAGCCCCAGCTCCGCCTGGCAGTGCGGCTCCTCCTGGCCGCCTTCCCTGACGGAGGTGGCTCAACTCGAATTATCTACATCGACGCAGGTGCCCGTCCCTGCCAGGCAAAGGCCGGAGACCGGCCCTGGGGCACGCAAACGAGGCTCAAGCTCTGCCACGCCGAACTCCCTCGGCGACAGCTTAGGTCGTCGGACGGCGGCCGCGACGGAGAAGTCCTCAGCACCCACTTCGGTCTCCCCATCTCGAGGGGGCTCCCCGGCTAGGCTCGGCCCGGCCCAGCCCGTTCCGCCCCCGCTCCCTCTTCCCGTTGCCAGACTGGGGCCGCTACACACCGCGACAGCCCGGCAGAATCCGGCAGGGCGGCGCGCATCAGCCGGGGCGCTGGCAAGGGGGCAGCGGCGGAGGCAGGGGTGCCACAGCTGACACTTACCGGCTGCGGGCGCCCCGCGGAAAGGCTCTGACAGACCGCCTGTGCGCAGGCGCCAACCGCACACCGCGGCACACCGCCCGGCGCGCAAGCGCAGAATGAAGCCTTCCCGCAACTTTCCCTCTGCGCTGGCTGGCGCGCATGCGGACTGGGCTCCCTCACCTGTCACGGCAGTGGCGGCGCCTGCGCGGCACACTCGGTGGGGGTGCGGGGTGGGTGAGGCGTAAGTTGCCTTAAAAAGCGCCTGGAAGAGGGGTCGCGCCTCAGGCTGGTTTAGCAGCTGCTGAGCACCGCTGCTTGCTCTCCCGTCAGGAGCTTAGTCTCGCAGGCGGGGCCATGGTGTGGGCGCCCAGCGTTCTGGGTGCGCTGGGACAGGCGGGAGCACCATCTCTGGGGAGCGAGCTCGGGGCTGCTGCTGCAGCCTTCAGGCTTACCGGTGGCACTGTCTCATCGTATTACAGTCGTAGGATGGTCTGGGTTGGAGAACGGACTGTGAAAGTCACCTAGTTTCAATGTCGCACTGCAGCGGGCTCTTGAGGGACTGGGCTCCCACAGCTGCGCTGGGCAGTCTGTACCAGCACCTCACCACCATATGCAATGAAGAACGCTTAACATACATCTACTCTCTCGAGTTTGGTTGGTGGATATTATGTGGGGAAAAAAACGTGACTTAAGGCTGATGCCAGTGGGTAAGCTGCAACTCCTGCAGTACCTTTTAGATCTATTGGAAGTGGCTTTGCCTAGCAGAGGAAAAGGAAAGTTCTCATTTCCATCATTGTCTCAGCTGTATCTCATCATGTGTTGCTCAGAACCCAGATTGCTGCTGTGTTGAGAGAGGTTGTGTTGGTAGTGGTGTGGCTGCTAGGTTGCAGCTGGCCCTGGCTCTGTGCTTCGGAAGTGCCGAAGCTCAGGGAAGCTACTTGCTTAGGATTTAGTTTATATGTAAGGGAAAACTATTGTGCATTTAAATAAGTAGTTATGAAATTAGCACTTGGCTGGTGTATACAGTGAGAAATGTGGACAGACAGGTGCCTCCTGGGGACAGGGTTGTTAGCTGGGTTTGTGTAGGGGTTGCCATAGCAGCTGCCAGCAGCTCCAAGTGCCCAGGCAGACTGCATACTTAACACCCTGCTTAAGGTTAAGCAAGTGCCTCAGCCAGCACTCTGTGCCCAGCACTGGGTAAGTACTGCTAGCTGCGGGAGGATCCGTGGCTCTCATGTAAGGAGTTTGAACTGGCCCTCAGCATGTGAGTTCCCACCTGCAGCAGCTGATTGGAGAGAAGTGGCAGTTACAAAATCAGGGTTAAAGTTTTGGTAGTGTGCGACCTTAGAAGAGCTTTTGTACTTTTGTAAACTGCTTAGATTTTCTCATTTTAAATTGGAAGCCAAAAGTACTTTCTTTTCCTTGCTAGTCTATCATACTGGTACTGAAAGGGGGATAAAAATACTGAAGGTGTGCTTGATTGTCACAATGTTATGTTGTCTGGTAATTGTTGTTGTTTCAGGTTGATTTTTCTGTGGTGAAGTGATGGAGGAGTCTGTGGGATGCAAAACTGAGAGAGAGGGAAGAGTTGACCCTAATTCTTGTCCCAATCATACTGCACAGCAGGAATCAGAACAACTGAGAACAGCACAGCTTTCTTCCAAACCTGACACTGATCTCTCCCCACCTCTCATTGCTATAAAAAAAGGTAAGAGATTATAAGTACTTCATGTTGGATTTCTATGGGGAAAAAAATCCAGAAACAAAATGGGAAAGCAACTATTAAGTAGTGTTGAAGTTTGTAACATGCTTGTATGTAAAGTGGGCACTTGCTGTTCTGAATGTGAGTGTAGGGACTGCAGTATGGAATTTTCAGCTTTATAAATAAATAGGTACATATAATTAAACAAACGCCTTTATTTGTGTGTGTGTGATGGCTTGGGAGTTCCCCGCACCCCTACACAATGAAAATCACCCAGACTAGACTCAGCAGGCTGGTAGTTAAGGAATGAAGTTCTGTTTACAGCTTAGCACAATATACAAGCAGATATTTACACAATACTTAAAGAATATTTACAGAAATATACAAGTTAAAGGGAATACAGAAACACAATTCCCCTCCCAGAAATCAGAGCCTCCAGGAGGGGCTCCCAACCACCCTTCCACCTTCTTTCCACTCCTCTACCTTACCCCAAGGTCTGCCTTACATGCAAGGTGAGTTTGGAGGATGGGCAAGGGGGGTTAGAAGTGGAGTGGTTAATTGGGTTAACAGCAGAAAGCCAAAGACACACCAGCTCTCAGAGAGACAAAGAGGCTCTCTGTATTATCTATGTTTGTGTCCTTGTTTTTATACATCTCAGCAAGCCTGTGAGTGAAGTAGACATCACCATTGTTTAGTTTTCACAGCCTATAATCTAATTTTTCTCATTAAAATATTTCAGTTAGCCTCAAACCAGCACAGTGTGTTTGTATTTAAAAGGTCATGCACAGTGCAACTCTGATCTCTTAGCAAACTTCCTGGTGTTGAATCATAGTAACATGTTTATAAGCTTTTTTCTGGAACTAAAACAAACAATAGTCTGTAGTATGGTATGTGATGTGGCATCTCTTGTCCAGAATGTATTAACAGTGATAATAGATTGAGCGATTAGTTCAAAAGTTACTGAAAACAGCCTCACAATTATATTAGGCAGTTCTCTGCTTCTGAGTGCATCCCATCAAGGCCCACGCATTTCTGTATGCTCACTTTGCTTCACTACTCTCACCTGAACCTTTTCCATATGGTAAGGGAATGCAAAAGCAAAGTGGGCATATCTAAGTCCATGGGCCTTGATGGATGCACTCACAAGCAGAGAGAGCTGGCTAATATCATTGTGAGGCCATTTTCAGTAGTCTTTGAATGTTCATGGCAACTAAGAGAGATACCAGAAGCCTGGAGGAAAGCTGATGTCACTTGGGTCTCCAAGAAGGAGAACCCAGAGAAGTACAAAATAATCAGCCTCATTTCAGTCCCTTGGAAGGTGATCCTGGATACCATTTCCAGGCACATGAAAGACAAAAAGGATGAATGGTCAGCATGAATTCCCCAAGGGAAGAAATATTTGACCAATCTTTTGCAATGAAATTATTGTCTACATAGGTGAGGGAAGTGCAGTGGATGTGCCCTGTCTTTTCCTCAGTAAAACCTCTGACATTCTCCTGTTTAGGTGTTTTTTATTGTGCTCCTTGAGGCAAGTTAAACTTTTGTGCTGGAATGTAAAAACAGTGACCAATGCATTGAGTGGTCGACTGCCGTAACTGGTTCTATAAGAAGTCTGTACAGATACTTCCTGAGGGGATTCTTTGTGTACACTTGCATCAGCTCTAAGTCCAGCAAGTATTGCATGGAACCTCTTGACCCAGCCTTGAGTCCAACTCCCAGCTCTAATGGCCAAAGGTAGATCCTGAGCCTCCCAATCTAGGATTGCTGCAAGACAAGGCTATGAGTGTTTCTTAGCTCATCACCAAGGGAAACTACACTCCCTTCACAGCCAGCTTCCTTGCTTCCAGCCAGCTTAACCCTTTTTGCAGCTGTCTGTTCATGCTCTCCATGCCAGATTGTTCCTGGATCACAAATCAACACTGCTGAACAGTTACAGTTTGAATTTCTTCTTCTTTCCAGTGAAATCCTTGCAGAGAAGCTAATGAAGTGTGGACTAGCAGACAGACAGCTTGAAAACATGCTGAACAGACAAGTCCAGAGCATAGCAATCAGTGGCACAAAGTCCAGTTGGAGGCCAGTAGGTAGTTGTGTACTCCAGGGGTCAGTACTGGGTTTGGTCCTGGTTAACATCTTCCTTAATAGCCCAGATGATGGGACAGGGTGAGGTTGCTGATGACACAAAACCAGGAGAGATGGCCAACACACCAGAAGGTCGTGCTGCCATGCAGAGGATCTCAAGATGCTGGGGAGTTAGGCTGACAGTAATTTCATGCAGCTAACAAGGAGAGTTGCAAATTCCTGCACCTGGGGAGGAACAAGCCTAAGTTCCAGGACATGCTGGGGCCTAACCAGCTGGAATACAGCTTGGCAGGAGAGGACCTGAGGGACCTGCTGGACACAAAATTGAACGTGAGCTAGCAATGGGCTTTTGAGGCAAAGAGGGGTTAATGATGCCATGGGCTGGATGGGGAGCACTGTCAGCAGACCAAGGAGGTGTCCCACCCTGGTGAGGCTTTTCCTGGAGCACTGTGTCCAGTTCCAGGGCTCCCCAAAACAAGGGAGGCATGGACATAGAGAAGATTGTCCAGTGAAGGACTGTGAATATGAGGAATAGAAAGAAACAGTCTCTCTTCAGTAATGCCCAGTGACAGGAGCAGAGGCAATGGGCACAAACTGAAACACAGGAGGTTCTGTCTGAACATCACAAAGCACTTTTTTCACTGTGAGGGTGATCAAGCACTGGCATAGTTTGCCCAGGGGTGTTGTGGAATCTTCATCCTTGGAAACATTCAAAAATCATGTGGACATGGTCCTGGGAAACTCTTTCTGTGGCCCTGCTTAAGCAGAACCTCTTAGAAGTCCTTTCCAGTATCAGCCACTTTATGATTCAGTGAATAATACATTACAATCAGGGGAAAAAAGACACAATCTGTAAGAAAATTTATAAGGGAATCTGCGCTATTAGAATATTAATTTTAGTCATGATCTCATCATTTATTTAGAGCAGATTGAGCAGTAATTTAAAGCTCAGTGCTTTAGCACTACTGCATGCTCCACTGAGGATCCTATTTGATGACAAGGATGAGACCTAAATATGAAAAAAATAAAATGTTTAATTTTTCTTGAACAAAAAGCAAGCTGCAGCAATTACAGAGTGTTGTTCAGTACTTTCAAATAATTATCCCTTTGAAACCCACAAAAACTGTTTTTGCTAAGGAGAGCTAAAGCAATATTTAGGAATACTTTGTAATTAACATTTTTGGGAGAGAGGGTGACTGGCTTGAGATAAGTTATTGTGCAAGGAAGACATAAATACTCGTATTTGTTACTTAAATGATTTTCACAGAATCACAGAAGGTTAGGGGGTGGAAAGGATTTCAAAAGACCGTCAAGTCCAAGCCCCCTGCCAGAGCAGGATCACCTATACCAGATCCCACAGGAATACCTCCAGGCAGGTCTTGAATATCTCCAGAGAGGAAGACTCCACAACTCTCCTGGGCAACCTGTTCCAGTACTTTGTCACCCTCACAGTGAAAAAAATTTCCCTCATGTTTCCATGCAACTTCCTATGCCTCAGCTTCCACCCACTGCCCCTTGTCCTGTCCTTGAGCATCACCCAGCAGAGCCTGGCTCCAGCCTCCTGGCACTCACCCTTTAAATATTTATGAACGTTAATGAGGTCACTCCTCGGTCTCCTCCAAACTAAAGAGCCCCAGCTCCCTCAGACTCTGCTTGTAAGGAAGATGATTTTAAAATATTCAAATCCTAATTTCTAGGAAAAACAAAGCCATGCAATAAATGTTTTATTAAATAACTTCAGGGGCCTCAGAAGCTCTTGAGGAGGAGCAACAGAAGATAGTTGCACATGCCTTGGCTTGATTGCAAATATTAGCAATCTTTATTCTTCAGATATTCTATGTGCTTGAGTTGTCCTGCAGGTCTCTGCAAGTAGCAAGTTTGTCAGAAATGCACCAGGCTGACAGTCAGAATTTAGATGAAGTAGTAGCAGAAGAGGAGTAACTGGCTGACAGTAGCAAGTGTAGAAAATTGCAATATTTCAGTCTCTATTTTTCGCAGAATTGATTCCTTTGAGCTAGTACCTTGAATTGCTTTTCCTTCTGCTGCCATCAGTAGGGATTGTTTGTAACTGAACTTTAGATAAAAGCCATTATAAGACATCTTTCCCTCTTACTGGAGTCTAAGGATTTCTGCTGAGGCACCAGGTTTTCTGCTATTTCTTTCCCTCCTCAGCCTCAGAAGTGTTTACTCAGCAGATATTAAGATACAACACTTCAAGTCTCTTAAATGCATTTGCTGTGCATATACCTGAATAATTAGAACCTGTCACTTCTTTTAACTAGAACCAGAAGGTAAGCATCGTGGAGGGGACCTGAAGACAAGGAGCACTGAGCCAGTATCTGCTGTCACAGGATCACCTTTGACTGCTGCTCTTCCGGCAAGTGTTTCCATGCTAAAATGGGTGGTGACTCAGCTACCTTTTGCCTGATATTTTTTTTCCTGTACAGATTATTCTTAAACTCTTAATTGACAAAACTTTGTCTTCATACTGAAGGGTGCTGAATTCCTGAGTCTCTGTTAATTGCAAGGAAAAACACTGACCCACTCAAAAGTGTAGGCAGTGGCAGACCATTTACTTTCTGTGCTGGCAATATGTGTTGCTGGGATTTGGTTTGGGCTTTTAATTTGGTTGGTTTGGTGGGGAGGTTTGTGTGTTTGTTTTTTGTTTGTTGTTGGTTGGTTCTGGTTTGGTTTTTTTTTTGTTTGGTTTTGGTTTTTTGTTTTGGGTTTGGGTTTTTTGGTTTTTTTTTTGGTCGTTGATTGGTTGAGGTTTTTTTACTTTTTTTTTACTTGTTTATTTGTTTGTTTTTTCCATATAGCTTCTGAAGATTATCTGTTAACTTTAAAATGTTACTCACTGTATCTATTTTCAGTCATGTTCACACTGTTATGAAGATTTTAAAAAATCCTTTGTCTACATAAATTGTGAAGGGTGCGTGTCAGGAGGATGAGCCCAGGCTCTTCTCAGGGATGTCCAATGACAGGACAAGGGGCAGTGAGTACAAGATGGAGCATAGGAGGCTTCATGTGAATGTAAGGAAGAACTTTGTTCACTGTGAGGGTGAGAGAGCACTGCAACAGGTTGCCCACAGAGATCGTGGACAGTCAAAACCCTCTTGGACATGAGTCTCTGTGACCTACTGTAGGTGATCCTGCTCTGGCAGAGGAGTTGGACTAGATGGTCTTTCAAGGTCCCTTCCAACCCTTAACATTCTGTGAGTCTGTCACCACCTTTATACAACCTCTGCTTTTTAACATCAGTTGTATATTAGTTCCAGTGGTAACTGATTTTGTAGTGGATTTGTCTTACTTATTTCCTTTGAGGCAATAATTTGATACTATATCCTAACCTGCTGGCAGTATAGAGATAGGTCTGGTCTTATATCTGGAGAATGGATACATAGATTGTTTGAAGATGGACTAAAGCTGAGATTTGAATTAGAGCTTTTACAGTGCTGCATTTTTATTGTGACCTTAGCCTGGATCCACATCTGATTCTGAGATCTTGATCTGAATGTTCTGATGCAAAGTTTCCTTTGGAGCAGCTTTATACTGCTTTATACCTAACAAGTTAATAATTATCTTCTCCCTCTGCATTCCTTAGATATATTTTTTCATGTTTCTCCTTGAGGTAGTTTATGAAGCCAGCTCTCTGTAACAAGGTTTTTTGTTGTTTTCTTTTTCTTTTAGACAACTGGCAAGAAAAGCATAGTACTCTCCAGTGAAACTAGGAAAGAACTAGGCAAGCAAACCAAAGTCACCAAAGAGGAGAGAAGAGCTCAGATAGATGAAAGGCACAGATATTTGATTTCAAGATTAGCAGATGGGATAGGCTTAAGTGAGCAAGAAGTGGAGGAGGCCATTATTTCTGATGACAAGGTAAATATTATTATTATTAAATATATTTCAAAAATGTCCAGTCTTTGAATTGAACTTTGCAAGTAACTACAATTCTGATTTCGTTTTTAGTTTCAGCTTCTAGAACAATTCTTTGCCCCTAATGGACTTAAAAAGTTGCTCTTCTTTTACCAAGATGTATTGCAGGTATGTTTCTGTGAGTACTTCTGCAAAAGTAAAGCTGCATTAAAAAAAAATGCAAAATTCGGAACATTTTTACAGAGTTTTTTGCTGTGTAAGCCAATGTGGAAACAACTTGGTTCTCACTGTTTAGATACTTCCATCTTGGCTTACATGAAAGGAGGAGTATGTGCATTTGGCATGGTTTGATACTGTTTTAAACTTAAAAATGGCCAGGTAGAGTAAAAATCCAGATTTCAAAAGTGATAAAGATAACTGAGGCAGAGTATTCACAGCAGTCAGAGTTTAAAATACTAGATTAGCTAATATAAGTGTTACAGGAAATGGGGAATTGTCTGTGTAAGAACCATTTTGCCCTCTCCTTCTGTTTTAAACTGCACCAACTCTACTGTGGACAAAGCACTGATTCAAGAGGGTGAAAAAATGATGCACTTTCCTTCTAAATGAAGGTGGCTTCATGTTCAGGTTTGTCCTATACTGTGGAAAATAATCTTAAAATTGAAAAACTGTGACTAGAAATAAGGTAATTGTGGTCCCCAAAATGTAGTCCTCTCTCTTCCAGTTTTGAGGAGAACCTTTTTCTGAAAAGCAAAATCAC
>VWYK01044975.1:0-14830 GCA_013399775.1 Semnornis frantzii | reverse complement strand
AACTGCACACAGGACTGCAGCTGGGGTCTGAGGAGAGCAGAGCCAAGGGGCAGAATCCCCTCCCTTGCCCTGCAGCCCACACTGCTCTTGCTGCAGCCCAGCACACAGTTGCTGTCTGGGCTGCACTCACACTGCAGCCTCATCTTGAGCTTTTCATCACCCCACACCCCCAGGGCCTGTTCCTCAGAGCTGCTCTCAGCCATTCCCCACCCAACCTGGAGTTGTGCTTGGGATTGTGCCTACCCAGGTGCAGGACCTTACACTTGGCCTTGTTGAATGTCCTGAGGTTGGCCTGGGCACAGCTCTGCAGCCTGTGCAGGTCCCTCTGGATGGATCCCTGCCCTCTAGCAAGAAATGGGCAGTTATTTCATTAAAATGGCTTTGTTTAACAAAGAGGTGCTTTTCTATCTGAATAAGTATTTATGTTAAAGCAATGTTCTAATAATTTGGAAATCAGCTACAGCAATATTATTAAAAGCAAAACTTTAATGAATGAAAGTGCATTATTAATCCATTATTAAAATATAAATTTTAATGTCAATGGAGAATAAAGGCCTAAACCAAGAGTTTCTTTTAAGTAATGAGCCTAAGTTATGGAAATGCTGTGTTTAAGTAAATGTGTCTTTTAAACTTTAAAAATAAAGATTGTACTTGAAACTAAGTGAGATTTTTCCTGCCCTAGTATCTTTATTTATGTAATAAGAAAAGTACTCTTACAGCCTTTGCAGGGATACTCATGTTTCTGAGAAATATTTGCAATAGAAAAGCATCCAGATATTAATATCTAAGAATTAGAAAAGTACCAAAATCAAGCAATGAGCCTGAAATAATATTCTCAAAAATAGTGATGCATTCATTTTTATGCTGTACACATTTTCTCCTTATTCACCACTAACAGGGTAGCATTTGAGCAGCCTGATGCTGTAGTAAGTTTGCTCTCCAGCTACAGTCATGGAAATACTTTAGTTTCTATCAGTCACTTACCCACAGGTGTAAAATACTTTTTAGGCTTCCTTGTCTTGTGCCCTGTCAGTCCTGCTGTCCTGCTTTAGTTGGGTACCTGTCAGAATGGTTGTCCAGACTCTTGTTAGATGCCTTCATTCCTTCTCTCCCTGTTTCCTTTACAATCACTTTCTTCTGGCAGGCACAGTCATGTAACTGTTTTCACACTTCATTCCTTAGATGAGGCATTTTGATGATATGAAAGGTAGAACAAGCCCTAATTTTCAGTCAGTATTCACACTGATGAAGCAATAGCTCAGGTTCACACTGGTGTAGCAGGTTTTGGGTTATCTTGAAGAGCTTTATAGGTACAATTGGCAAGAGAACCTGCGAACCCCATAGAAATACTTGGGTTTACCCCCATTTCTCAAGAGGAATAGCTGAGTCTTCAGTGTCCTGTCAAAAGAATTGGATCAGCTTGTATGTTGACTTTGTCTGGAGATTCAACTCTCTTAAAAGACTTAATTTGCCGTGGGTGCTTGCGCTCTCCCTTCTGCCACACCGTATAGGAGAAACTGGCATTGTTAAAATCCTCTGAAGGGGGCAAGTAGAGGTTAGTTTATTTCTTCACTGCCCTTCTTTCCTTTCCTCCTGCTTTTGTTAGCACATCCTCTTGCAGAATGCAGCAGGTAGGAGTACTTAGTAGTTAACCATCCTGTGGGCATAGCCTGTCAGGTAACATGTTCAGATGTGCAAAGGAACTTGATCTTCCTTGTAAGCACTTCTTCAAGCAGAGTGATGCCTTCATTGTCACCTGTAGTTTTTCTGCTGTTGGAGAAAGGGCTTTCTATCTTGTGCTCCACTGGGACTATAATGCTGTGATATTGTTAGGATGTAGTATTCCACCCATGCATAACAAGTAAGTGTATTGCATGCCCTTCTTTTGTATGCAAGTGGGAAAGTAGCAAGGGAAACGTTAGTGAAATTAATGATCAAGATAGCCAAGGATGTCAAAGCCCCTACAAAAAAACAGTAGTAGTTGCTTGTAAAACATGTGTAATTGCCATCTTTGTCCAGGTAAGAGCTGTTAGTGGAAGCTTCCAGGGCAGAGCATAGCAAAGGATTCATTATGATGAAGCCAAAAATCAGTTTGTTTGTGCATTTCAGGACTTCTGCATGAGACTTCCTCTCTGCTAGCAAAAACCATACCCAGAGCCAAAACTGCCAGTCAGTATGGGGCATAGGGAGCACGTTCAGGACATGTACCTTTGCTAGCCAAATGCCAGCAGCAGGATAGCCAACCAGTCTATAAGCAGATAGCATTTAGAAAAGATGCAACCCTTTGCTTCTTCCAACTTAACCTTCATGTTCTGCAGTAAAATTCTGCTCACAAGGGCTGACTCTCACTGTTGCCAGCTTCATCAATTCACTTCTTGCCTCACATTAACTGGATTAGACTAGACTATTTCAGTTGGAAGAAACCTAGGACAACCACCTAGGCCAACTGCCTGAGCAGTTCAGGGCTGGCTGTGTAAACACATGTTATTAAGGGTTAATTAATGCATCTTAAACTCTGACAGACTTGAGATGCTGACCACCTCTCTAGGGAGCCTGTTCCCATGTTTGGCCACCCTCTTGGTGAATAACTGCTTCCTAAGCACAACTAAATTAGCAATGAACTGGAGAGAACTGTACAACTGAGGGAGGAGTTTCTTTCCTGCTACATTTGTTGACCTTTTCCAGGCATTTATGATAGATGGAAGTGGCTACTTTAAAAAAGGAATCTAGACATATAAGATTAAATCCTAAGCTTAATTACTGCATTGGTGATAAATGTTTAGTTTTGATGGGTTGCTTGAGTGTTGCTAGAATGCAGGACTGAATTTTCTGGTGACTCATATTTTAAGAACAAATATTGGAACTTCCACTTGAATTTTAGTCTGTGTCCAACCCAGATTCAGAAGCTGGGGGGCAGTATCCTCATGGAATTTATATATATGGTATTTATATATTTGATATGTGTGTGTGTGCCTGCCTGTCATATGTCTGAATTTCATACAAGTGTAATATTGTAGAAGTTTACATGCACTCTCCTAATTTTCGTTTCTTCCCAAAGGAGATGAATTTTGGCATATTTGACTGTAGCAATGGAAATATCCTTCAGGGCCTGGAATTCTTCTTGTCCCAAATCATGATACCAGCACTTAAATCCCAACAGGTAATCAAATAGTTTTCTTTTTCTCAAGAACATATGGAATTAAGACAATTCGCTGCTGTAGTCCTGTTTTGCATCAGCTGGACATAATACAGGCCTTTATCAGAGCAATGCAATTTGCATATAAATGTTTACAGTTCATCTAGGTATTATATGAAGGACATTGAGTGGGTCCAGAGGAGGGCACCAAGATGCTCAGAGGGCTGCAGCAGCTCTGCTCTGAGGACAGGCTGAGAAAGTTGGGGCTCTGCAGCCTGGAGAAGAGAAGGCTTCCAGGAGACCTCAGAGTAGCCTTCCAGGATCTGAAGGGGGCTACAGAAAGGCTGGGGAGGGACTATTGACAAGGTCTGGGAATGCCAGGACAAGGGGCAATGGGTTTGAAGTGGCAGAGGGGAGATTGAAAGTGGCTGTTAGGAGGAAGTTGTTTGCCGTGAGGGTGGTGAGACACTGGCACAGGCTGCTCAGGGAGGTTGTGGCTGCTCCCTCCCTGGAGGGGTTGAAGGCCAGGTTGGAGGAGGCCTTGAGTGACCTGTGCTAGTGGGAGGTGTCCCTGCCTATGGCAGGGGGTTGGAACTGGATGGTCCTTGAGGTCCCTTCCAACCTTACCATTCTATGATTGTATTTTCAAGCAATAGTACCAGCTACAATGCTCATGGCAAAGGAGAACACAGCATGGCAACCATACTAAGGTAAAACTGTGGTGACAGGCAACTAGATTAAGTTTGGACTGAAAGATATGCCAAGTCCTTCTGGCAGCACAAGGAATCAGTCCATGATTTTAATCTGGAGCACGGACAGCACAGACTGTTATCACAGCCAGAGTATCCAGCTTCTTTGAGTTGTGCTGGTTCTGTGGCACTCACAAAGCTTGATGGTTCTGTTTCTTCCAGAAGTACATGTTCAGAGGTAGAAGTATAATGAAGATCAATATCTGTCAAGAATGATGGTGTCATGAGCTGCTACCATATGCTACCATTTTTTCTCACCCAAGAGCAAGAAGGGAGATTAGAAACTTTTTTTTCTGTTTAGAGAGAGCCAAATCAGATTGGGAAAAAAAAGCCAGCAATTCAGTGTGAACACAGTGAAAGCAGGAAGGCATTTTTATTTCTTGAGAGCTTCTTGTCAGTCTCATTTTGTCTAACAGAATAATTAAACCAATGCACATTTAAAGTATTTATGTTATAGTACAGGTGAGTGTATTTTAAAGGGTGTTCTGATAAGCCTTTATATACTGCTATGATTAGGAAACACCTCTCTAAGATTCTGTGGTTCTCTGGTAAGATACCTTTTGTGTTCAGAAAACAAAAGGTGTGATCCTCCATTTTTTTCCCCCCATAAATCATAAAACAATCAGACTTGGGGTGCTGTGAAAGAAGGCTTGAAGAACAGCCAGATACAAGACTTTCTCTACTCTGTGGATACATTTGTGGGTACTTTGTCATCATCAAGACAGAATATAGAAGATAAAATTCAGCTCACAAAGATGGATATTGATATTTATCTTGGCAACTTACAGAACCCATCTGACTACATAACTGCAGGTGAGTAATTTCTAAGGCAAAGCAAAGACAATGATGCTGTTTAGAAAATAAATGTTATGTCATTAGTAAAAAAAATACTTTGAAGAATGAATTCATCTTCCCTGTGCTATATAAATTTTTCAGCTTGCTTTCTGATTATGTGATCATAAAATCATTGATCATTTTCCCATCCTTTAATTCATGGATCTGAAAGGATTAGGTAGTTCCTTGACTTACCATGTATGCAGTGGCTTGTGTTCCTTCTAGGTTGCTGGCCAAGTAGTTGTTGAGTGAAACCAAAACAAGATCTAGTTAGAAACAAAACAAAACCAACCAACCAAAAAGGACTAACAACCCCCAAACCCCCACTTAGATGTATATGTAAGAAAAAGAGTAGTCTTAACTCTTTAAACAATAGCTTTCCACTACATGGACTTTCAGAATGAAATAATGCCAAACCAGTCAAGTCTTTTGCAAACCCTCTCAGCTTTTCATGAGTCTATTGCAGGGCAGCTTCCACACAACAACTGGTGACTGTTAAGATGGTGCAGTAGTGTTAAACAGCTAGAAAAGTTCTTTGGATCTATTTAGCAGTACAAGCTCCAGGAGTCCTCAATATAATGAACCAAGTTCACTGGATGCATTCACCTCCAAGGGCATTCTAAAAGATGTATTGAATTATATATTGTAGGGGTTTGTGACTAGTGATAATGGGGTACTTTACATGAGACTTTAATACAGAGTAGGCTGCAGTGGCAGAAAAAGAGAAATGTGAAGCAAGGCTTATGAAATGCAAACAGAAAAGTATACACATAGTAGTTAATACATTGCTTGGAGCTCTGAAATATGGCTCCCCGAAAACCTCATCACTGTATTTTTTTGGCTTGTGAGCTCACTGTGTTTCTATCTGCTTCCATTGTAAAGGATATGCAATAGTAACAGAGTAGGTAGATCCCAACTGTATGTGTCTGCATCTTGTTGTTAGACTCAGTCTTGTGCTGTTGTTGGTCAGTGATCTGAATGTACACAGCTTAAAAAGCATCTCGGTTTATGGTTGGCAAGGACACTTCTGTAGTTCAATACATGTGTTTGTTTCTTGGGATTTATAAAACTCTCCCATTCTATGATTTTGAAGGTAGCAACACTGAGGTTACTGAGAAACTTGAAGAAGTGGTCACAACTTGGATCAAACAGATAAGACAGGTTTTAGTGGAGAGTGACCAAATGAGAAGAGAGGCTGATGACCTTGGTCCATCTGCAGAGCTGGAATACTGGAAGACAAGAATGTCAACATTTAACAGGTTAAATCCTTGCATTAATTTCACAGATGCTAAAAAAAAAACAAAAACCAAAAAAAACTTAAAAAGTGACTGTAAATTTTCATTCCAAAGAGAGTATTAAATGTGTTTCTTTCTTCAAAGCCTTTTAGATGAGATCAAGAGTTCAAGAGTAAAGAAAATTATAAGTATTCTTCAGGCAGCGAGATCAAAGACATTAAAGCAGTGGAGAGAGCTGGTAATCACTATGTTTTAATACAAAAATTAAATCAGTATGGTAGTGTATTTGCAACACAGAATGGAACACAATGCTAAAACTAAATCTCAGTGTTTGTACTAGTTTGGTACTGTGGTTTTTTATTATCCTTTTGATATGCAACACTGATGGGTTTTAAATTAAACAGCTTGAAAAGAAGTCAGTGCTTCTGTCTTCCATTAACACAGTGGGCAAGATGGTTGTGAAGAGTAAATGAATGCAGCTATGCAGCATCTTCTGTGTCTCTGCAGCTGTACTGTGTGCAGCCCAACCCCAGAGATGTCCAAAAGTTCATCCTATTGCTTTTAGAATTACTGACAGCTGGATTGTTCTAGCATAGCTGCTACTTCAGATCCATGAATACTTTTAATGTGAACTTAGCCAAAGTTGGCCAGAAAGCCAAAATGGTTCTAGGATTCTGTGAAAATAAGCTGTAGACCATGTGCAGCCAATCAGATCCTTCAAACACCAGAATCTTTTAGTACTTAAGAAGGTATTCTGCTGTTCTGAAAATGGACCAGGAAAACAGTGTCCTCTTACTGAGCTCTTGGTTCTGTGCTCACCGTGTTTGAAGACTTCATGATAAATGGAATTTGGACAAGAGGGTCTGTATAGAGCCAGTGCAAGCCAAAGATGATGAACTAGATTTTTTTCTTCTTCATGCAGAATTGCCTCCTAAGTACTGGATAGTTCCACCTATCACAAACAAACTTTAGGGATTAGTTGTGAACTTGTTTTCCTTAAATCACAGGAAACAGCCTGGCACATTTCAGGGATCTTGTCTTAAGTTCTGTAGAAAGTGTATCATGCTGAAACCATTCTAAAATGTAAATTAGATTAGCAAAACCATACTACTGCATTTCTATCAGGAAAGAAATTCTTCAGAGGGTCTAAGTAAGGATTTCCTCTGTCACATCCAAAACATTGCTGATCACCAGGCAGACCTTACCAGTTTTTGCATGTAAAAACAGTTACTCCTTATGTAAAGAAGCAATGGCTTGAGAGACCTTCTGTGAGAAAATGGCTGCGAGATGGAATCATAGTCTTGTGATAGCATGCACTGTAAAAGAGCAAGAACTTTTTCAACATCCCTTAGCAATACTAATTCTGCCATTTTTTCTTTCTTCAGGACAGTAGTGTAACAATTGCTGCCAATGAAGCTAAAGACAATGTGAGATATTTATATACACTGGATAAATTTTTTTGTCTACTTGCCAAAGCCTCACCTGTAAGTAGTGATCTAAAGGTGCTTAAAATAAAATTCAGAAAAGAAAGAGTTTTGCTACTGAAAGAAAGAGATTTCTTCTTTCATTATTTAACTGATAATGGTTAGTGGACAGCTTCACTCCCTTGGCATTAGTGAAGCGAGTTTACAGGTTTTGAATAAGGCAGAGGTAATACTGCTTTTTATGTAGGAGGCAGGTGTCACTCCACAATATAATTGAGAGGCATGAAAAAAATAAGCAAAATATTGTATTTTTCCCAACATGATACCTAGGTGAGTTGCCTTTGTGAGACTGGGCCTTGCATACCATGTTTCTTCCTCTCTCCATGCTTCAGTTAAAAGTTAGTCATGATTGTTTTAATGCAAATATCATAAATAAATTGTTTCAGACTTCAGCTGAGCTGAAATTGGGCAGCTTCCACTTATGTAGCAGATTGAAGCTGTTTCTCTTGAAGGTAGCCTGTATTTCCTGTCAGGGACTGGGTGATCCTTTGGTCCCTTCCAACCCTGACAGTTCTATGATTCATTCTGATTAAAATGATAAATCTTATTTTTCATAACTATGTGGATCTCAGAGTTAAGTTTTTAACTGAGGGCATGAATTTGATGTAAGTTCTTTACAGTGAGGGTGGTGAGACACTGGCACAGGTTGCCCAGGGAGGTTGTGGCTGCTCCCTCTCTGGAGGTGTTCAAGGCCAGGTTGGAGAAGGCCTTGAGTGAACTGTGCTAGTGGGAGGTGTCCCTGCCTATGGCAGGGGCTTGGAACTGTATGATCCTTGAGGTCCCTTCCAACCTTCCCATTCTGTGATTCTATGAACTGAGGGCATGAATTTGATGGTACAGCCATCAGGCAAAACTGTTTAAGCTTTGGTTTTTTGCTTTTTTTATATTCACCATTCTGCCATAATTGGACTTCAAGATGCCATCCTTTTTCTAGACCAGTTCACTCTCTGTTGTTCTGAGCTCTCAGTATGTCTGGCTTGCATGCTTTGCTGTGGAATCTATAGTTCAGTATCCTCAGGAAGAGAGAAGACTATTGTTGCATTGCATCCTCAGGAAGAGAGAAGATTATTGTTGCATTGCCTCCCTCTTCTGAATTTCTTTTCTGTCCAGACCTAGGCAAAAGGAACAATGGCTAACTTTCTTCTTCTTGTCTTTCATACAACCAGACAACTCTTGTAGCACTGCATGGCTGTTTTCTCTTAGATAGTAAATTCCTTTGCAAAGAAAACTACACCACCTTATGTACTGGAGGCTATGGCCAAAAAGCATACAGTCTCTGTTTTTTCCTTTGGAGAATCCCATTCTGGAAGAAGACTTACTCGTTTATTCATTAACTCTTCCCCATTTTTTAAATCTTGTTCATAGAGTGTCAGGTCCCTGCAAATGAATTGAGTGGTCCAGTTCATAGTGAGATGTCTACCAAAACATTGTGTTGCAATCAAAAAGATGTTTAGCCGCTGACAAATGTATTCCCAGAGCTGTCACATTTTCCATTGTGTTAATTTATAGGGAATTAGAGTTGCTGACCTTTGCACTTGTTGCAGGTGACAATGATGGAACATGTACCCAGTTTAATGAATACCATCTGCATGATCTACTGCATCTCACCCTACTACAACACCTCGGAGCGTGTGACGGCTCTGCTCCTCAAGATCACTAATCAAATGATTAAGACATGCAAGACTTATCTGTGTGAAGGTGTTTCACAAATCTGGGATCTGGACAGGTGATAGAATTTTGACAATGTCATCTCCTTTTGTTAACATTACAAGTCAAATCATAGATTGCTCATCAAGGTTATTAAAAGGTAGATTTTAATAGGTCCTTGTCCTCCTACCAGACATTACATCCCATGTTAATTTTCAGCTTGTGACTACCCATATTGCACAGAATTTAGTACTCTGCAAAAAAAACCCCACCGAATGTACCATTTGTTGTGCAAATAACTGGTGTTGACAATCATGTAATGTATATTAGCATACACCACTGAATATTTTGCCTCCGTGGCTTTGTTTAGACAGGGAGGCTTTCCTTGTCTAAGTCCTTTCTGAGCTATGCTGTGAAGTTTCAGTCTGATTTCAGGGAAAACTTGGGTTAAAAATATCCACTCTGGATAACACATTTAAAACAAAAGCTTTAAATGTGAGCCTTTGTGGGGGGTTTAAACTCAGTTTTAGGGAGAATTACCCTCATCAGAGAAGTTGGATAAATCCCTGCACTTGTCACTGCATTTGTAATATTCCCTGACGTGTTAAAAACAGATTGGGTAATATTGTAAGTTATACTAAAGCAAATCCAGCCAAAAAGATAATCTCCATAGCTCCAAAACATTCTTTTAAGCCTTCTCCACATTAAATCCATCAGAAAGGAACCAATCTTTGCTGTCAACCAGTGGTAGAAACCCCATGCCACAATTGGGTAACCCACAGAAAACAGAAAATAAAATAGCTTCATCATAAACCCCATAACTTCCAGACTGAGCCAGCAATAAAGCAAATTTAATTAGCCCCATGTTGGGCACCAAAATGAAAATGATGTGAAGGTTTGGGAGTTCCCCCCACNGTTTGCCTTATGCACAAGGAGGATCGGCTGGGGAGGGTTAGAAGAAAAGTGCTTAGTGAAGTTATTCAGCAGAGAGGAGAAACCAGAGCTGCTAGCCCAAGACCCATGTGCCTTGTGACCCAGACTGCCTGCTCGAGAGACTCTCATGTTTTTTTGTTTTGGGTTCTTTTTCTAAACATCTCAACAAGCCTATGAGTGAAGTAGACATCACCATTGTTTTCCTTCACAGCCTATAGTACAATTTTCTCTATTAAAATATTCCAATTAGCTCAAACCAGCACAGCCTTGTACTCTGAGTGTGTTTCAGGTAATGTATAATTTTGTGTTCTCACTTTGCAAAGTTACATATCTGACCAAGATGTTCTAATCTTGTTTATACTCTTTTAAAGCCTTCCTTAGAATGATTTTCTGTCTCCTGCACTTTGTTCCCCAGACAAGAGTTGCTAAAGAGGATACAGCAATGCATTTCTCTCAAAGAACAATACCAAACATCCTTTCAAAGAATTAAAGAGGAGCTAAAGGAAAATCTAAGTGACCGGCAATTTGATTTCAGGTAAATAATTCACTCTAATATTGCATCATATTAATTTATGCAATTTTAAGATGAACTTTAATTATATCTACTGTCTAGCAAGACAAGATCAATTAAACTGCAGTGTTTCTTATAATCAGAAGATTGCAGATGTTTGAGCTTGTTTTCTTTTCTTTTTCCACCACAAATAAACCAGTGCCAGGTTTTTGCCAACCATTTGCTGGTTTAGCAGATGCCCAAGGGAACTGCTGGGAGTTTTCCATGTGTTAAATTAATACATATGTTTATGTATGGTCTGAAACCCCAGCAAATTTGAGTCATGAACCTAAGTGAAGAGCTTTGAGAGGAGTTTTAGTCAGCTTTGGACTGAGCTGTTTGTCACAATGCCAAGCAGAGATTTACCTGTATTGGCACTTAAAGCATTTCTTAGCATTGTAAATTCACGTTTTGATCTCCTGCAAATGTCTTGTTTAAAAGGGTAACTCCTGTGAACTATGGTAAAGGCCTTTAACTAACATTTATAAAGAGAAGCATTTTCTTGTTTATATCCATTCTTTCAAAAAGGTCTGGATGTATAAGCATTACAGCATCAATTCTTTAATGTGGAAATTTAGTAGTAGTTGTGGTAGAAGATCTGTGGGCTACATAGCAATAAACTAGTAGAAATAGATATGCAATCCCTCTGTTGTCTTTTTATCATTAGTGAAAACTACATATTTGGAAAATTTTATACCTTCTGTAAACGCTTGGAGAAGATTTCAGATATGAGCAACATTATGGAAAGCCTTTTGCAGCTCCAGTGTATAAAAATAGAAGGTATTGAAGAGATCAGGACTCATTACCAGAGCATTGCTGCAAACACCAAATCCAAGCAGTATGATATTCTGGATCCCAGGAAAAAAGAGGTACATACATTTAGCATGTTTCTGACAATCACTCCTTCAACCCTCTGCTTTGCACTGTAGTTATGCAAAGGCAACATATAGTCCTTTGCTGTAATAATAATCCTTTCATATCTTTTAATAGAATTTGAAAGTGTTTGGGTGAATTTGGGCTTCATTTGCAATCCTTGTTACATTTTTATAGACTAGGTTTTGTGTGATAGGTAATGTTGCAAGCAACTTTTTCTAAGCTTGTAACTGCAGAGTGAAAATTAATTCTGGCAGGTCAGTGCATTGAGTGTAGCTCATCTAGTTGGAAGCATTTCTCTGTGTGCTACTGAAAATAGCAAAAAGGCAGTGTTAGAATAATGGTTGGAAAGGTACCTGGATGAAGGCTTTAGAGGGAGAAGTGAGTGGCATCACCCCCTAGCGCTGAGAAGGGTGATACAAACTGAAGTAGCTCTTCCAGTGCTTCAGAATGGACGTGCTGGAGCGAGCTGCTATTTTTGAACTGTAGCCTGCTTGCTTTGCAGGATTAACAGACTCGTGCTGGAAGTGCTCCAAGTGCTGACTTAACTCTCTTGACTTCCTGAACTGCAGCTTGCAACTGTCAGGAACTTTCCTTTTAGTCTAGAGCACCTTTGACTTTCTTTTAGCTGGCTAGTGGCTTACATTTCTGTAATACTTTCTGTGTGACTCTTTTCTGAAGGAGAACATTTACTGGTAACTGGAATTTGAAGAGTGTGTTAAAAATTGCATGGCTTTTCTGCACCTAAGTGCCTGGAGTAACACACATTTATGGTCTATCTTCTCACTTTTGACCTTTTCTAGTTTGAAAAAGATTACCTTGAATTTAAGAACCAAGTTGCAATATTGTATGAGTCCATACAGAAATTTTTGGATTCCTGGTTTGAGAAGACTGTAACTGTAAGTAATTTTGCAATTGCAAGCCCCTTCTGGTGCTCTGAAAAGCTGTGTAGCCACAGTTTCTACTGAATTCCTTCATTCCTGCCAAGGATTTGTACTGTGCTAGTGGCTGCCTGAGACAGTATAGAAGGACATCAAACCTATTACAGGTGTTCTGAAAGTCACTTGCACAAGTGACATGAAAATGTTCATGGGTACGTAGTGCCAGTTTTATGTTCCATCTTTCTTTTCCAATTTTATAGCCCTATTTTAAAAGAAGTTTATTTTTTTTCTTCATCCTGGTGTTCCCCATGCTTCCTGTTGCACTTCTAAGTTATGAATGTTGGACTGACAGGAGTAATGAAATAATTTCTGTCATCTGTTACCTTAATGTCAACACTGTTTGTTGGTTCAGGCCCTGGTCTCATAATATGAGATGTTAATGAAGCATGAGTGAAAGTACAGGTGTTCTACCACTACTGGCTGCAGAGAGTGGTGCAGAGAGTGGATAGTCAGAAGATATTCCAGTATGCTGTAGGAGGAGGAGTTTCTTTGTTCATGCTATGGTAAATATATTCTGTATGGGACAAAATACAGAAGTAAAATCCACTGACTTGTCTGAACTGGCTTTTCTCTATTTCCTAGAAAGCAACTTACAAGCAACTTTTGAAATACATAAAGTAAAAAGAACTTCATGAACTGTGACTTTTTTTGACTATTAATATATTCTGCAGCAAATACTTCATCCTTTTTTTTAGACTGAACAGATGCTGGGACTTCTGATGAAGCTTGAACAAATAGGAGAAAATCATCTTGATCTTAGTGAGAAGTACACCATTGTCCTTCAGCAGTACAGCCAAGACTTAGAGTTTGTCCAACATCTCTACCAGAAGCAAAAAGAAGATCCACCTATTCCACGTAATATACCACCAGTAAGAATTAAATAAATGAGAGAAATAAAGGCTTTTGCTGCTTGACTGTTTGAAGTTGATGGAAATACAACATTGTGTCTTCTCTGTTTTAGGTAACAGGGAAGATAATGTGGGCTCAGCAGTTATACAGAAAAATTGAGCATCCAATGACACTCCTTAAAAAGAAAACCACACTTTTGAAGGTTGGAATTGGCAGAAGAGGACTTCTGCAAGGCTTTCAAGCATGTTATTAACAGACACATGGTTTACTTTTATGGTCCTCAGCTCACTTTTCTAGCAACTTATAGTCAAGCTCACCCAACAGAATGTTGGTGTTTGCTCCAGGATTCAAATTCCGTTTTTGCATCATTATTATTCTATGCCTGGGGAGAGTTACTTTCCTCCAAACATTAAACTGATGACTTGGGTCAGTGCCCCTGTCTCTTCTGGGACTTGACTTGTTCATCTGGATAGCAGCACTGTTGGCTGTGTACCTGAGATGAAAGCCTTCTGTCTGCTGTGCTGTGCAATGCAGAGGACTGAGAGGACCACAAGCCCTGGCCACACATCTTCCACAAGCCCTGGCCACACATCTTCCACAAGCCCTGTCCACACATCGTCCACAANCACACATCTTCCACAAGCCCTGGCCACACATCTTCCACAAGCCCTGGCCACACATCTTCCACAAGCCCTGGCCACACATCTTCCACAAGCCCTGGCCACACATCTTCCACAAGCCCTGGCCACACATCTTCCACAAGCCCTGGCCACACATCTTCATAGCTTTCTCAGTGTGCCTTGTATAGGTCATACTATAGACTTTTGTTTAGGACTGGGAGAAAAAGTCAGGAAAAAAGTTATGTTGGTTAGAAAAGTTTAATACTTCTTAATAATTGAATTCCTAAATATATTTCTATGGTTCTGTGCTTTACCTTATCTCTGAATTAGCATAACTTCAAGTTTTCTGTTTGTTTCTAGTGGAGGATGTATCTCTTGTGTTAGACTCATTGAATTGGTTACATGATTGCTTTTCCCCTTGAATTGCAGACACTGGAAATGAAAAAGGTTGTTAAGAGCTACAATAAAATAGCTGCAGTTCTTTTGGAATTTGAACTTATTTATCATAGAGCCTGGTGCAGTTTTGCTGACCAGGCTAGGAATGCTCTGTGTGCTGCTTTGCTTGCCAGGCATCCAGAAACTAAGGTAAGTGTGATTTATTCTCTGTATTACTGTTCCATTGTTTAGTATTAGATAAGCTACTTTAATCATATCATGGATAGACAAGCACAGCATTCCAATAGTCCTAATAGGGATAAAAACATGAAGTACCTGAATTGATGGGTTTTGTTTGGCTTTGGTTTGGGTTTTGTATGTATTTATGGTACAGGCTTCATCTTGTTTCTTGTTTTTGCAATCTCATTAATTTGCTTTCAAAACTCCTTCATGAGACAGACAATCTTGCCATTATTTCTTCACTGATTATGTTTTTCTGCTGTGGTGCAAAGAAAATGTGTTTAAAATTTGAACTTTTGATTGCAAAGTTGACAACTAGAGCTTAGTTTTCAAATTGTGAAACCAAGCTGGCAGCATGTGTGGA
>VWYK01044953.1:3830-18081 GCA_013399775.1 Semnornis frantzii | reverse complement strand
AAAAAAAAAAAAGTCTATCCATGATATAGGACATGTGAACTGCATAAAAGTGGCTGCTAATTCACTGAGGTAGGAGGAATCATAAAACTGGTGTTACGTATCACATTCTTAGACAGTATCCATCCTGGGAGGCCCTGTCACCAAGTTCATTACACACAAGGAGCAGGAGCACTCTGGTGGCACTGCTAACCTCACAAGAAGCATTGTCTTGGCAGGAGTTTGGTCATACTTAGTAGATTATCCGTACCAGGAGGGCTAAAATTTTCATCAAACAGTGGAATTTGTGACAGGCAGCCAGCTAACCATGTTCTGCTCAAGGGCCTGTTTGCAGCAGATGCTCGACTCCATCCTGAGCACAACCCAGAGTGGCTGCTCCCTAGGCTGTAACTGCTTCCTTGCCCACAGCTCCGCTGCAGCAAAATGACGTGGCAAAGCCTTTCAGGTCATCAAGTCACTGGGTTATCCTGCTCCCCAGCTTTCTGATGGAAAAGCAGGCAGTAGAGCACGGTGGTGGGGTGGAAGCCCAGCACAGGCACTGTCAGCAGCTAACACTGGAATGCAGGGCACAGGGTGTGCCAGGGCAGGCAGGTCTAATCAGAAGAGATGGCCGCAGCAAGGCTTGTTTTTATCCCACTGCGAAGCAAATGCTGTTGTGTTCGTCTTCGCCCTGTGCTCCTCAGGGACGCTTGCTGCAATGTGTCCAGCAGACCCTGTGGGCAGGAGCGTGTTTCAGGCCCCTGAGACGCGGTGCCGAGGGCATCACGCCAGCGCCTCCAGGCCCCCAGCCAGATGTCCCGCGGGTGTCACCTGCCCTGGGCTGGCAGCTTCTGGCGCTGACACTCCTGTTCATGAGGACCACGAGATGGCACTAGCAACTTGTGCAGGCCGGTGGCCTCCCAGCAAGGTAGGCGGAACAAAACACAACACTGCATTGCTGCGATCCTGTCACAAAATACAGGTACTCCGCAGTCACAGAGATGTGAACAGAACATTCCTCCTGCTGACTGCTCAGTTCTGGCTAAATCCATTTCCATTGCCACTTCATTACATGCTCTTGGTCAACAATTTTTATTGACGATGGGCAGAGTGAATTGATGGCCTTCACCCACCAACCTGTCACGCCTTTTATGCCTCATAAATTTGGGAGAAAAGTGATTAAAAACCACGACTGATTTGAAAGCGAGCCTAGCAAAAGGCTGAGTCAAAGCAGAGACAGGGTGTACCTGTTCAGTTGCGAAGATAAGACTCCAGATGGCTTTTCTGTGGCTAGATTGATGCAACACTCTATCTGTAAAGTGAGCTGATCTCCATCTCCAAAGGCCAGCCCAGTACTCTTTGAATCATGTCATAGAATCATAGAATGGTGAGGTTGGAAGGGACCTCAAGGATCATCTGGTTCCACCCCCCTGCCATAGGCAAGGATACTTCACACTAGTACAGGTCACTCAAGGCCTCCTCCAACCTGGCCTTGAACACCTCCAGGGACGGAGCAGCCACAACCTCCTTGGGCAACCTGTGCCAGTGTCTCACCACCCTCACTGCAAAGAACTTCCTCCTAACATCCAGTCTAAATCTTCCCATTGCCCCTATTCCATCATTGCAAGACTTTGTAAATAGTCCCTCCTCAGCCTTCCTGTAGGGTAGGTTTCCAATATCTCCCTTCAGATATTGGAAGGCTACTCTAAGGTCTCCTCAAAGCCTTCTCTTCTCCAGGCTGAAGAGCCCCAACTCTTGTAGCCTGTCCTCATAGCAGAGCTGCTCCAGCCCTCTGATCATTGTTGTGGCCCTCCTTTGGACCCGCTCAACACTTCCATGTCCTTCCTGTGCTGGGGGCTCCACAACTGCACACAGGACTCCAGATGGGGTCTGACAAGAGCAGAGTAAAGGGGCAAAATCCCCTCCCTTGCCCTGCTGCCCACACTGCTCTTGCTGCAGCCCAGCACTCAGTTGCTGTCTGGGCTGCATGTGCACACTGCAGGCTCACGTTGAGCTTTTCATCACCCCAGACCCCCAGGTCCTTTTCCACAGGGCTGTTCTCCAGCCATTCACCACACAGCCTGGCTTCGTGCTTGGAATTGTCCCCACTCACTGACTCCATTGGCCAAATGCATATCACAGAGGGGTTTGCTTCCCTCCAGGATTCCTGTACATTCCTTATGGCTTTAGGCCACAATTATTCTGTTTTTCTGAGGAGGTTGTTATCCGAAGTGAGGACTGTGTTGCAGGTGTTTACACTTAAAGCATGACCCTGATGGGTTGGTGGGATGCCTAAGGTGCATGTGGGAGCACATGAGAAGGTAAAGTTTGACAGGACAGTGATGGAGACAGAGGGGTCCAGGCTTCATGTAGCCTATTCCACAGTGGGGATCAGTTAGTGTCTGGGAGAAAGCTGCCTGAGGAGGTTCAAAGCAGTCAGCAGGCAACCTAATGATTCAGTGTCTGCACTTTCTCCCTGTTCTTCCATTTACTCTTACATACACTTCACAGGATTCACAAGGCTTTGCAGGGCTTTCTACATCGAGCATTTGGATTCCTCCCCCACACGCAGACATGGAGGATGTTTCCTTCCAGCAACCTCGCAACCTTGTTCCTGTGATCAGTGTGACAGGATCATTCCCACATATGGAAGCAACACTGGCCACTACTCTGACTTCTGGAACAGGAAGTGCTCAGTGAAATTATCTGGGTGATGGCTACAAATAAACATGACTATCTTCTCACACAGGGCATGGATTCAATGCTCCTCACTGACATGAACTGCTGTAAAAAACAGAGGAATGAAAAGAGATTCCAAGGGGAATTTGATAAATTGGTGGAGGATGAATTTTTGGTAGTACAATGTAGCAGTTGGTCACACAGTGATCTGAATAGAGTTTTTGGCTCAGGATGTCTGCATTCTGTGTAAATATAGCAGTTTACACTACAGTGAGTCCTGGAAGCTGGGAAAGGATGCCACAGGGAGGACTGCACTGTACTGAAATGACGCTTATCCTCAGATGAGAGGGAATTCATTACATGAACAGAAATAATTTCAAGCTAGTTTGGAGAAGAGTCACTGTGGTTTCATAAAGAAAAATCACAGCTCATAAATCTATTAATGGTTTCAGAAAGCAACAACGAATAATTGTACAGCTAAGAACAGTTTTCCAAAGTCCTTGATCAAAGCTTCTTAAAGAAACCATGCTGTGATGGTTTAGGAGGTAAGGTTATGTGAACAAAGGACTGATTAAAAGGCAGGAAACAGAAGGTAGAAATAAATAGCCAGTTCTGACAGTGGAAAGAGGTTGGCAGTGGAGTCATGCTGGGATTTGTACTCAAGCTTATATTGTTCAGCATGACTTAAACCTACAAAAGGGGGGGCTTCATCAGATGGGAGTTTATTGAGGTTATTAAGCATCCAAGACAGTAAAGATGATGAATGACTGGGAAAGCTGCAGAAGAGTCTCACAATACACAGAAACTGAGCAATAAAAAGGCAGATGAAATTCAATGTATCTAATTCAAAAATTAATTACATTTAAAAAGAAATAATCCAATTTTACATACACAATGATTGGCTCTGAACTGACTGTTACTGCTTGAGAATTAAACCTTGGGGTTATATTAAGATCTGTAAAAAACTGTGCTGGTTTGAGCTAATTGGAATATTTTAATAGAGAAAATTATATTATAGGCTGTGAAAAGGAAACAATGGTGATGTCTGCTTCACTCATAGGCTTGCTGAGATGTATAAGAACTCAAAACATAGATAAGCCACTTGGGCTTGTCATCTTGGGCTGTTTAGTAGCTTCTGGCTTCCTTCTCTCTGCCGAGTAACCTCACTAACCACTTCCTTCTAACTCCCCTGGCTGATCCTCAAAAACTTACCTTGTGTGTAAGGCAAACTGTGGGGTAAGGTATAGGGGTGGGGAGAAGGTGGAAGGGTGGTTGGGAACCCCTCTTGGGGTCTCTGATTTCTGGGAGGGGTGTTGTGTTTCCGTATTGCCTTTAACTTGTATATTTCTGTAAATATTCCTGTCTATTGTGTATATCTCTGCTTGTATGTTGTGCTGAGCTGTAAACAGAGCTTCAGTCCTCAACTTCCAGCTGGCTGAGTCCAGTCTGGGTGATTTTACAAAGTGTGGGGGGGCAGGGAACTCCCAAACCATCACAAAAGTGTAGTTCAGTACTCAGCCAGTCAGAGCAGCAAGTCACATTACTAGGAAAGGAACAGGAAATAAAATGGAAAAAACCTTCAAGCCATTCTTTGAATCTACAGTGCATCTGCATCTCCACAACTACGTGTGGTTATGGACCCTCTAGCTCAAAAAACATGCAGCGGAACAGGAAAAAAACACAGAGGGTAGCAAGCATGAACAAAAGCATGGAATGGTTTTCCTATGAAGAGTAACTAGCCTGAGCAGGACTTCTCAGCTTGAAAGGAGAAAACAGAACAGAGAGATGTTTTATAGAACTCTGTGAAGCCATTAATGGTCTGGAAATGGTGAAGAAGAAGCAACGATTGACTGTCTCTCCCTAGAGCAAAAAAGAGTATCGAATGGAGCAACCACGTGGCAGGTCTGGGAGATAACCCTTCCTGTACAACATATAGTAGTTTCACATGTAGCAGTGGAACTCCTTCTCACAGGAAACCACAGATGATAAACAGGCTCAGAAATCAACTGTACACATTCAGGAAAGGAAAACCATCTACAAAAGTACCATCTACGTCACCTCAGACCTTCCTGAGCCATGCAATCTTTTGTACAGCCATTTGGTATGTTCTTATGAAGGCACTTCAGGTGTCCAAGACAGATAGGCCATTGAAATGCCTGCAGAGTATGAAACTGCATGTTTCAAAAAGCCTCCATATCCAGGATCACAAGAGCTCATCTCCTTGCTGATATCAATCACTGAAATCACCAATGTGTTTCTTCAATAGTTCATGCATCCAGTCTTACTCTGCTTCCAGAGCCCTTTGTGAAATGGGACTGTCTTACCAAGACCAGGGTAGTTCTGTTCTGATGCTCAGGCTGTTAAACCTTAACATCATTCCTGAAAGACCTCAGCACTCCAAGGATGTAAAACCAGATAATTAGAGATGTAGTGGGTCAGGTGCATAACTAGAACTGCTGTGGCTAGATGCATGCACTTCAGGAAAGGATGGCAGATGATGGTGAGGTCTGTGCTCTGGGCAGCTGAGTGGCATGAATGCAGGCACATTTGCATGAATGAGAACTTGCACAGAATCAGGCAATCAAGAATAGCTCACAGGTTAGGAGTAACTAACAAAAGAGATGTTGTTGTGGGCATCTACAACTCACTCAATCGAGAAATGGAGAAAGATGTTTTCAACAGCTGGAAACTAGCTCAGACCAGACTAGAACAGCTCCCATTTTCTGTAACTGGCAAAATCTGCCTCCATTTTCACTCCCAAGAGTAAAGACCTCTCAGGCCTGGGAGGTATCTGTGTCTAGTAGCAAAGTACGAAAGATAAAGGTACTAATCAGATCAGAGAAGGATCAAGTCAGACATACAAAAAGCTAATCATAGTCAAGTTCATGGGGCTGGATTGGCTCCATCTGACAATGCTGAAGGAAGTTGCCAATGTCATTGTGGAACTGCTTTCTACTGATTTTGAAAGACTGTGGTGCTTAAAATAGCAGATGGCTGGAAGAAAGAAAATATCATACCCTATCTGAAAAAGGGCAAGAAAAACAATCTGAGGAACTACAGACTGATAAGTCCAACCTCACACCCCTGGATGATTATGAAGAAAGCCTCCTCAAAGCTATTTCCAAGCACAATATGGACAAAAAAGAGATTTAGAACAGCCATCATGTATTTATGAATGGTAAAACTTATCTGACTAACCTGTCATCTTTGATGAAATCACAGAATACAGAATGTCAGGGGCTGGAAGGGACCTCAAAAGATCATCTAGTCCAACCCCACTGCCAGGGTAGGATCACCTAAACCAGATCNTCCTGGCACTCACCCTTTACATATTTATAAACATTAATGAGGTCACCTCTCAGTCTCCTCTTCTCCAACCTGAAGAGCTCCAGCCCCCTCAGTCTCTCCTTGTGAGAGAGACATTCCATTTCCTTAATCGTTTTTGTGGCTCTGTGCTGGACTCTCTCAAGATGGTTTTCTTGGTGGGTGGAGAAAGAACAGTGGATATAATCTTGCTTGACTCCAGCAAGGCTTTCAGCAAAGTGTCTCACAGTATCCTTGCAGCCAAATCAAGGAAACGTGGACTGAACCAGTAGGTGGCTTGCAGTGTGGTTGAATAACTGACTGGAATGTCAGGCTTGAAGGGTACTGGACAGCAGCACTGGCAGACAGCTGCAAGTGGCACAGTTCTGAGGTCAACACTGGTGCCTCTGCTGTACAATGCTTTTGTCTAGTCTTGCATAGGGACAAAATGCACCCTCAGCAAGTTTGTAGGTGACTAATATACTGAAGAACAGGCCTGCCATTCACAAAGACCTTCCCTGGCAGAAGGAAGATGCCAACAAGAACCCCACAAAGTTCAACAAACACAAGTCCTGCACCTCATGAGGACTAATCCTGTACAACCATACAGGTGCCGGAGACCTAACGGCTAGGGAACAGCTTTCAAGAAAAGCATCTTGGGGTCCTAGTGAAGAGCAAGATGACATGAGTAAGTAGTGCACCCTTGCAGTGATAAGGCCAGCAACATATTGGATGGTATAAGCAAGGGAATTTCCAGCAAGTTAATGGAAATAATTCTTCCCACCTACTCAGCACCCCTCAAACCACATCCAGAGTGCTGTGTAGGATTTTAGGTTCCCCAGTTACGACAAGAAAAACCGGAGAGTTCAGAAGGGCTGNTAACCCCCCTGGCTGATCCTCCAAACTCACCTTGCATGTAAGGCAAACCTTGGGGTAAGGTACAGGGGAGGGGAGAAGGTGGAAGGGTGGTTGGGAGCCCCTCTTGGGGTCTCTGATTTCTGGGAGGGGAGTTGTGTTTCTGTATTACCTTGAACTTGTATATTTCTGTAAATATTCCTGTATATAGTGTATATATCTGTTTATATATTGTGCTGAGCTGTAAATAGAGCTTCATCTCTTAACTTCTAACTGGCTGAGCCTAGTCTGGGTGATTTTTACAAAGTGTGGGGGGCAGGGAACTCCCAAACCATCACACATGGTCAGGGAACTAGAGTATATGATGAGCAAAGAGAGGCTGCAGGAGTGGTGGCAATCTCTATGGTGGACTGGCACAGGTCTCCTTAAGAAAGCCACAGAGTTCTCCAGGAGGAACAGAGAGGTCCAGGAGGTGGGAATCATAATTTTTGTTACTCAATCCCATAATCCTGCTATCACATTGTAAGTGAGCAGCAAAGCCAAATTTTTCTCTTTTCACTCCCTTCCTTTGGCTTTCCAGAGGGAGCCTGATCTGGTAAACAACAGGGAAGTGACCTGCTTGCAGCCTTCAAGGGCACAGTGAAGTTCCTGCTGCACAGCCAGACCTGTTTGGGTGTAACAGAAGATAAGGGTGTGTGTGCGTGTGTGTGTATAAAACAAGCATTGAGGTTTTGTGGTTTAGCTTGGTTGGGGAGAAGGTTTTGAGAGAATTCTCATGTATCCTGTATCTGTATTAGGTGTTGAGGATTCATGTATGCTGTATTTTTTTCTGTACATCTTTAGACACACTTCACTGTATTCCTCTCCAATTCAGCAAAAGCATTTTTATTTTACTGCCTTTGAGAGTAAAATAATTATTTCTGTCCACTCTTTAAAAAACGAAGGCAATATCCCATCACTTAGAGGAGTTACAGATAAGACAGAGCCAGAGTTTCTCAGAGGTAAGAGGGAAGGATCACAAATTCAGACATGGGAAATTCTGACTCCAGATTAGGAAGCAGATTTTCACTATGACAGTGGTTAAGCACTGGCATGCACAGCTGAGAGATAGTCTGAAATTGACACTGTCAGAAGTTTTCAAACTTGATTGGGCAAGGTCCTGAACAATCTTGATGTAACTTCATATCTTTGAGATTTGAGCATCTTTGTGCCTCACTTCTTCAGACATTTTGGAGTAGATGACCTCCAGAGGCCTCTTCCAACTCCTGATGACTCTAGGATTCTGTAATTGCTGTATAAATATATATAAACCTCATTTTGTTAAACCCATAAAACCTAAACAAAGCCAAACATACAGAGCTTTGCATATAATGTTGACAAGCTGACACATCCCACAAGGGGAATTAAAAAGTGTAAAATAGATAGAACCACACAATGACACAAAAGGGAAGCACCATTATCATGACCAACACACATGAGACCAGCCAAGATGGGATTTAAGCATGCAGGATTACCAATATGTGTCACAGCCTGTATTTTATCATTCAGCTTTACTGGAGCAAATGATTCACAGCAACACAGTGAGAATTAGAAGATCCGGTCTGCAGAGGGCAAAGCTGAGTCCAATATAAAAATATTTTTGCTGTTTACTTTGTCATCATCCCACCAGTGTGCACTGCCAAGAGCTGCAGAGCTCGTGCCACTGCATTTGATTTGAAGCCCAGTTTAAAGAGTCAGTCAGTCTGCAATGCTTCCTAAACAAGCACGCAGAATCATAGAATCATAGAATGGTAAGGTTGGAAGGGACATCAAGGATCTTTCAGTTCCAACCCCTTGCCATAGGCAGGGACACCTCCCACTAGTACAGCTCACTCAAGGCCTCCTCCAACCTGGCCTTCAACACCTCCAGCCAGGGAGCAGCCACAACCTCCCTGGGCAACCTGTGCCAGTGTCTCACCACCCTCACTGCAAACAACTTCCTCCTAACATCCACTTTCAATCTCCCCTCTGCCACTTTAAACCCATTGCCCCTTGTCCTGTCATTGCAAGACCTTGTAAATAGTCCCTCCCCAGCCTTCCTGTAGGCCCCCTTCAGAAAGCAGATTTACAAGCATTTTGACAGGGTACAAACACCACCACAGAGATCAGGCTTCGGCTAAATGGGGTCTGCTGTGTCCAGAGGGCGGTTTGTTTAAAGGCCACAAAAGTCAGAGGAAAGACTATGTGGACTCTGAGGAGTATGAAGCAGGTAAACACAGGCACATCATGACATATTCTTCATTGGTGCTATTCCTGGTCCCAGACATTTCATAATGGAACAGTTTACCCAAACTGGAATAAGCCTAAACAGTCTGGAGGGCAATAGGAGGTTGATAATCTCCTGTACTCTTAGAGCTTGACAAGATTTTCCTACTTACACATAGTGTTTAGCACTGAAGCCAAAGTCTACCTCTGGTATGTGCTATGATAGTATCTCACAAAGAGGAGGCTTGGACTTCAGCCTGATGCCTCTTTCCCTGTGTGAAGAAAATGACAGCAAAAGGAAAAATCCTTGAGGAGTAGCATCCTGACTCTTGACTATCCCTCTGGCCTCTTCTGGAACTGGGAGTGTGGGTTTAATAGAATCCCTATAAATCTCCTTTAAACCTGTACTCAATTTCCCACAGGCTTTCTTCCAGAACTGTTTGTACAAACTGCTTTCACTTGAATGGGCTAGGGGAACTGTTCTACTTATTGTAACTATTATTTAGAGTATGTCTGTACTTTTGGGGGTTTTGTTTGTTAGTTTGGCATTTTTATTATTATTATTTCAAAACATCAATTGTCCTGAGTAAAACTACTGGTAACACAGCAAACATTTTTCTCCACAAATGCATTTTCATTCCATCCATCACAATGCCACCATGGCAGGTCTTTATCTGTACATAGGTTACCTACAACATTATTCAGACACCTTTTAACGTGGTTGTTTTCTCACTGGCTAGACCAGAGCTGAAATCAGCACTACTTCTCTGCCAAAAAATGTAACTTTTCAGAATGTGCATGATCTGTGTATACAACTCAGATCCTGGTGATGATACTTAGCTGTCACATTAATAGTTTTTTTGCTTACTTTCTGTGATTTTTTTTTAAATACCAAATAAATTGGAGCAAAAAAAGGTTATCAAGAATGAGTATTTTAGAAACATCACCTGAAAAGGCAGTAAAATTTGACCTTGGAGAGAGTTATTTGAGAATTAAATGTGGTTTATTCATAAACATGTACCTTGCACTGGAAGTATGAAGAATATGTTTCTGAATTAATTAACAGAAACATAACAACCTCTTAAAAAATAGGGAGCTGCCATATGCTTGGGACTAATGTTGTAGCAATATATAAAAATGATAGGGCTGTCTTCCATGCTTTGTATTCCAAAAACGTTGCATGGGTTAGAAGCAGCAAGCATTGTTTACTTGGGTTACCACTGTCTACACAAGCGGTTCTGACAACAGCCCTGATGGCTTCCTTTCAACTGGAGGAACCCATTTTTGTGAGTTGAACATGCTGTGAAAGGTTTCCCTTTTAGCACTTTCTGCATCCCAGACTGTCAAAGCAGGAGATACAGCAGAACTTCCTCTTCCCTGGGGAAGGTGTGAAGCTTCTCCCCACCTTAGCACTTCCAGCTCTGAGGTAAGAAGGAAATGTGTCTTCACAGGAAATGTCTTGCCTGACTCCACTCTCTGGAAACTTGTTACTGGGGCCTGCTGTGCTTAGAGCTGCCATTGGACTTGTGGAAGGGAAAGATGACTCCTTTCTTCTCTCATTTTTCCTGATTTAAAGAGAATTGTCTCAAGAAAGTTAAAGGAGTTTGTGGTCACAAATGAATCTTTGTTTTCTGCCAAAGAAGACTGGATTAATATTTGACTCTTCAGGTATTTCCTTCACCACTAGCCTAAGGACCAGTCATAGAAACCATCCACCTTGCACTGCCATGGACAAGCCTCTGCTAATCATCTCCCTCAGTACACAGGTACAAGGTAAGAGAACAGACTGCTTTGCTGTGCACAGTTTAGGGACAACCATCTCTGAGGGATCCAAGTGCTTTCTCCAAGTATTTCTCATGCTCTGCTTTGTCACCTCTCCTCAGCAAGGAACCTTCTGCAAGCCCAAGGTGGGCGCACTACTGTCACATTTGCCCCGCAAGGTGTAAGACACAAGAAACTTCAGATGTAAAATTCTTCTTCATTAGCTGGTGATGCTGGACAAACACTATCATGACCATCCAGAGAACAAGCAGCTCCTGTTGAGGACTGTTTGGGCTGCTTGGAGTGAGATCCTGACATGAATGAGCTGGAAGACCATTCAGAAAGAGAAGGCAGTGCACCATCAACTGAGTCAAAGCTATTGCATGTATCTGATAGAGGCCTTCCGCCAGTGGCCTGCTGTTTAGCTTTACTGACAGTTTGTTTCCATAGGGGAAGAGAGGCTTCCATGTCATTGCAAAATCCATTAAGGGCAGAGTATGCGGAGACCACAGACAGGTCTGAGACAGACAGCTTCATCCCTGTGTCTACATCAGTCTCCTGGGCACCTTCCAAATCATCAATATTAAGCCTGGGGCTGCATCTCCATGTTTTTAACCTGCTCGCAGGTGACCCAGTATTTAAAAACTGAAACGGTTCACCAAAACGAAAAGTCTCTGAAGCTGAGGAGGAGTTCACTGTGGGCAAGCAGAACAGAGATTTGCTTCTTTGAAATGACCACGAAATGCTGGAGGCACTGCTGGATCTCCGTGTAAAATCTCCTTGATCACTGTGTCTCAAGTCCTGCTGGGAGAAACCAAGATAATGACCAAGGCCGTTAGTGTGGTGTACCTTGTTTGGAGCCGTTTCTTCTGGTTGCTCAGGGACACAGCGGTGGCTCTGAGGAAGAAAGGCTGACAGAGCAGTGAAGCGGGAATCTGTTGACTCAGATGGATAGAGTTGCTTGTTCTGCTTTGCAGACTTCCTACACCAACTGCCTGCTTGCTGCAGCCGGGAGAGGGAGAAAAGAAGATCATATTAATACAGAATTGGCAGCCTTACAACTGCAAGTCTCCATCGCTGAGCTGTTACTGCAAATAATTACGAAGCAGACTTCATTCAGTATGCTTGCAGCAAATGTTTCACTTCAATAACAAAGAGAAAGCACCCTGCCAAAATCCCCAAATATTTACATAAGAAGCCTTGAAGACTACAAGAATAAATGGTAGAGGAGCCCTGCCTTGAGGGCTGAGTTACACTAGCTTGAAATTCTCACTTCCTATTGCCTTGTTCAGACTCATTTATATTCTGTCTTTCAACATTACTGCTTTAGTGGACAGCCGAAGAACAAAAACTAAGAAATGGAGACGTATGCTACTATCATTATTATTACTTATTTCTTCCTTCTGGAGTCCTGTGTGCAGTTCTGGAGCCCCCAGCACAGGAAGGACATGGAAGTGTTGGAGCAGATCCGGAGGAGGGCCACAAAGATGATCAGAGGGCTGGAGCAGCTCTGCTATGATGACAGGCTACAAGAGTTGGGGCTCTTCAGCCTGGAGAAGAGAAGGCTTTGAGGAGACCTTATAGTAGCCTTCCAATATCTGAAGGGGGCCTACAGGAAGGCTGGGGAGGGACTATTGACAAGGTCTTGCAATGACAGGATGAGGGGAAATGGGTTTAAACTGGTAGAGGGGAGATTCAGACTAGATGTTAGGAGGAAGTTCTTTGCAGTGAGCGTGGTGAGGCACTGGAACAGGTTGCCCAGGGAGGTTGTGGCTGCTCCCTCCCTGGAGGTGTTGAAGGCCAGGTTGGAGGAGGCCTTGAGTGAGCTGTACTAGTGGGAGGTGTCCCTACCTATGGCAGGGGCTTGGAACTAGATGATCCCTGAGGTCCCTTCCAACCTTACCATTTTATGTAATATAAATGTTTTTACTTTATCCCGTGAAACATTAAAAAGCCTTTAGCAAGCAACGTCATTCTGTCATCTCAATGGGAATTTACTACTTCTTTCAACTTTTTCACATTTTCACATACACTTAGCTGAGCAGTGTGCTCTAGAAACCACTTGCTCTATTAACTAATGACTTTAAGCACAGTTTGAAACACTTAATTGATTGTAGACACCTAGACTGATGGTTATGATCCGAACTGGGACCTGAATCTTATCCCTAGGGTAGGATTCAGTTGTTTACCTGCCAGACACTGGAACATTTGCACAGGAACAGCAGCTGTGACTAATGGGGAGCCAATGTCATTCTCAAAAAACAGCTTGAGGCCTAGTGGCTTTCTTATGGAATTAGACAGATGTGTAGGCAACTTAACTGAGGCTGTACTGGCCAAGCAACCATAAGATTTTTCCATCATCTTACTTACCTTGTTAAAGCTTTAGAAATTTGCAATTTTAAAAGTTTAATTCTAAACATAAGACAAAATGCTACTACATTTGTATCCCCAAAGGGACAGCAACTATCAGGCCAAAGTGCAAGATGATACCCTTGAGGATAAACAATAATCTCAGCTATGGGACTTGTCAGATGGAAACAACAGAGGAGAAAGAAACAGGTATCTCAGTTGCTAGCTCAGTTGCTATTAAAGTGACCAAGGCTGTGATAAACATAATTCTGGGCAGTTTCAAGAGAGTTAAGAAAATAGTGACATACTGTGGACAACACTGCTAAGGTCTCGTCCAGAATGCTGCATGTGACTCGAATCATGCCTATGTGCAAAACAAAAAAAACTGGGAAGGACACAGCCACAAGAAAACAAAACAAAACAAAAGAACAAACCAGCAAAACTCCAGATGAACTATCCATTAACAAAACTGAATCACAAACTAACGCAAGGTTTCTAACCACATCGGAAATAGAAGAGTCTTCTGAGATAAGTAATGGATAAAGATGGAGCTTGATCATTTTACCAAGGAGATTATATGAAATGACACAAAGGGATGAGACCTGGCAACCAAGAAGGTCCTTTGTATCCTCTGTCTCTGAAAGAAGTCCATACATCGCTGCTTCTGGCGTCTTGCTAGTGCACATCACATTGTCTTGGTGACCCAGATCTGTCACAACTATCTTCTCGTTTTTATTGCAGTGTTTTTTTAATAGGAAAAAAAAAAAAAAGGATTTTCACATTTGCAAAAAATGCTTTGCTCATCTGTGACTGCATAGCTAGAGGTGATTTATAGGACAGCCAAACCACTGAAATTCACTTAGGTGCTGTAGATGAATGTATATGCCAACGGACTCATAATGAGGTATGCTAATTGATAACCTATTTCTGTATAACACAACAAGCTGTTTTCCTTAGTGCTATAAAGAGCTAAATTAATGGAGAAATTAATCTAGGTAGGGCAGCAGTTTCATTAATGTGCTGGTTTGAGACTAATTGGAATATTTTAGCAGAGAAAATTATATCATAGGCTATGAAAGGAAAA
>VWYK01044949.1:0-54966 GCA_013399775.1 Semnornis frantzii | reverse complement strand
GGAGAGGGAGCACTGAAACTAAAATGTCCATGATGTGTGGGCTCAGATATTGTGCCTCTGCTGCTGAACCAGAACATTTCTAACAACTGTTTGTCATGTGTGTGTATTTATAGCCATTCACATAATGAAGAAGTTTCATGAGGTTGTAATAACATATCAAGATGAATGTAATTAAAATGGAAGCAAATTGACACCTCTAGATTAAAGGCAAACTCTAGACTAATACACCTGTATGCTGTCACTTATGTATTACTTGTCCGGGGCAGGCTGCCAGATATGCAAATGAAAAGACATTGGCAAATTTCCTTGGATGTGTGGTTATGAAAACCTCAACTGTTGAATCTTTTACCTAGCTCTGCTCAGGTTTGGAGCAATGGTACCCTGGTGTCACAGTGACACAGTGGTGTCACTGATGCTTCATGGTGGGAAGGGGCTGAATGATATGGAGGGGTGGGAAAGGAGCGAAGAGAAATACAGAGCAGGTGACTGCTGGAGAAAAGTACTCTTTATGATGAGTCTTTTCCTTTGGAAAGAAGATCTCAGCTGGGTGGTTTTACATCTCTTCTAAGTCTAAAAACTCTAGGGGACCAAAGAGTCCTTGATATTGACTTGCTGTAGCATTTGAACTCAGTCAAATGCTTTTGAAAACTGCACTGTGGACATGATATAGAGTGGTTTGGGTTGCAAGGGACCTTAAAGATCATCTAGTTCCAGCCCCCTGCCATGAGCAGCAACACCTTCCACTAGACAAGGGTACTCAAGGCTTCATCCAACCTGGCCTTGAACAACCTCCAAGGTGGGGGCATCCACAACTTCTCTGGGCAACCTATTGCAGCATCTCACCACTCTCACTGTAAAGAATTCCTTTCTAGTATTTAGACACTTTGGGACATGATTTAATGGCCATGGTGGTCTTAGGTTGATGGTTGGGCTTGATGACCTTAGAGGTCTTCTCCAGCTGAAACAATTCTAAGAGTTTAGGATAACAGATTTTGTTTCTGTCTTGCTGTGGCTGGCTGGAGTTGCCAGTAAGGGAACTTCTCCTAAAATTTATACATGTCAGCTATACTGGCACAATTCAAATCTGATGTAAATCATTACTGAAGCTGTGAAATGGCTGTAAAGGATCTTAGCAATTTTATGTAGTAGTATTTTTCACCTTGTTTCAATTTGCAGAAGCCTGACATTTTTCCAGTGGAGGCGTGGACACCTGGATGGTGAATTTAAGCCCAGAGTCAATAGGTTTGCTCTCTGAATCAATGCTTTTGAGGTTCTTAGAAATCACCTGCAAACTACTAGTGTGAGACCTGCTGTTGGTATTGAGCAGGGAGTTATTTGCCTTGTTAGTTTCAGGCCCATGAATGGAAGCAGCAGCCTTGCTTTTGAGTAGCTTGCACCCCAGATAACCTGCATTCCTGTATAAGCCCCAGGGATGGAAATAGGTCCTCACGTGGCTTGTGGATAACCCCCATGGCTGGTGATTAGGGTATTCTGTTAAACAGCTGATGCTGGTACCTCCAGCTTCTCTCTGAATATGGAAAAATCTCACCTTCTATGGATTTGATGGCATTTCCTGCAGGAGTGGCTGTCCTAGAGACACCACATCCCTCTGCCACTTCAGTAACCTTCCCAGATGGCTGCAGACACTTGGGTTAGTAACTTTAATTTATAATTAGATTGATACAGCTCCAGGTCTGGAGAGCTCAGTGAAGCCCAAAATTGTTGAATTCTGTTTTGGGTTCAGACTTGAAGTCTGTTTGCCCAGTTTGGGATGAGGGTTGAAGGAAATTCAACCATCTGCCCTGGGAGGTGTTGCAGTCTGAGCCCACTTCTGCTCTGGGTGCTGGGATCTGGTACTCCTGCAGAGAGGTGACCACAAGACAGCTATTCTTGGGGAGCTGCCTGCATGAAAGGCCTCCTGGGTATGCTTTGTTACACTTCTGAATTAAAAAGCCTCCTTTTTTAGTACATCTGGACAGTAAATATGAATCATAGGAGGTAGGTGGCTTCAAAGTGATTTCAAATGGCAGGATTTTTGTCTTCAATGCTTCAACAACTTTCCTTCCACCTTTAATCTTTCATGAGCAGAAACTTCAAAAGATAATTAGTAAAACATGCTTTTATCTGCATTTATCTCAAAACATGATTAATTTTTTAACTGCAATTACAGCAATCATTTCAAGTTTCCTCTATATTAATGAGTAAAGGGTTTGGTGGTGTTTTGCTTTTGTTTTTTTTTGAGAAAGAGAACCTAAGTATGGCTCTGTTGGCCAAGTTGAAAGGTACATTTCTGAGTGTGCTTTTTGTTTTCGTTGCTAGGGTTTGAATTTCTGGTCCCAGGAAATAATATTTCACATGGATTAAAGTCTTTGAAATGCTCTTGCATGGCTTCACTGGATCATTTTGAGGAGCTGACAGTGATAAGAGCTGGATCATGCACTTTGCAAGACCTGGCTACTGAACACCTAGTTACCCATTCTGCCTGTGTTGGTGCTTTTTTGCTCTGCCCTGTGCGTGTGTGACTGGCAGGATATCCTCTGCATGCTGCTCTTGGCATTGAAATGTAAGATACGTGGTGCAGCCAGTCTGGTGTTAATGAATTGGCAATGAACTTGTAAATTTTCACCTTTACCACTTTTGTCTTTGTTCTAGACAGCTTAAGGCATTTTTTATTACTATTTCACTTCAGGGAGAAAGATGTTTATGTCTGTTCCTGTCTTTATTGCCCATACTAATGCACACAGAACTGTCTCAACTGGTGTCCTGCCTGTAGGTTCAGTGTGTGGTCCTTCAGGATTTTGAACACCTCCAGTCTGGCTGGTTGGTTGGTTCATTTTCCTTTGTAGCTCACCCCACTTCTCCTAGAAAATGGTATCACCAGCACAGAGATAGTCTAAAACAGGTATCCAGCCCAGAGCTTCCAAAATCAATGGCATTACTGAAGAGAAACAGAATTAAACTCACTTTTCAGTAGAGTGCAGCTTTTGTGTAATTTTGCCCCATGAGGGCAGTTGGTTAGCCCTGGCTGATGTTTTTCTGTGAATAACAGGGAGAGATTTGGGGCTGGAGCTGCAGTTTTGCTGCTCTGTGCCTCCAAAGAGACTAGGCAGAGAGCAGCCCTGAGGCTGCTGGAAGGGATGCTGGGGTGATGATTTGGCCTCGGTTCCTGCAGCAGAATCCAAGCAGTGAGGTAAATAGAACAAGCATTTGGAACTGTAGCTGTGAGAAGTGCAAGGGCCTGATTCTTTTGTTTTGGTGGTGTTTTGTGGGTTATTTTCCCTTCAGTTAGGCTCCTGTTTTGGATCTCAGAGGTGATTCGCAGTAAGCCTGCATGGCCTCGGTTCCCATCTGATTTTAGTGTCCAAATTGGGATTGCAGTTACCCTGCCCTGCAGCCTCTGTGGAGGTGGATGTGGCAGTGGACTGGGCAGCTGCCTGGGAAAGCATGGGAGTGTGTAATCAGATTTCTGACAAACCCAGGTCTCCAAGCCCCTTGAATGGGTAGCTTTGCTGGGAATAAGCCTCGTAAGGTCTGCCGTGGCTGCTCTCTTTGTTTGGTACTCTGACAAAAAAATTGCCCTGGTATCCTTGTTGGCATATTTTTGCATCTGTTATCCATATTTTGGATTTGTTCTGGCTGCAGTCTTATTTTGTTTTGCAAAATCTACCTGGGATTGGGAAGGAGATATATGTTTGCTAAGGCAGATTTGGAAATTGCATTGCTGAAATACAGCCCATATGGGCCATTGTAAAATGGTTACTGCAGCATATAATTGCCTTCACAATGATGTGCTTTGTCATTTTACTTCCATCTTCAAAGAGGCTCTCCTGTAGTCTGCTGACAGCAGTGGTGGTATTAGAAAACATATGGATTTGTAAAGGCATTAAACTGTCTTTAGTTCAAGGATTAGATTATGATGTTAGAGTATGGGTCACCACATTTTCATCTGGATAGGCTGCACTTGACTGTGTTGGTTTATGTTGTAGGTTAGGGAAGGGTTTGTTTGTTTATTGATATCTGACATAAGATCCTTTGAAATACAGAGGGGAGAAGGTGTCTCTCACAGAGCTGAAGGCAGTGTGAGCTGCACCTCCATCCCAGCACCATGGTCCCACCAAACCCTGTTTTGCTTGCAGGGCTTGGTCAGGGCTTGCTGGCTGGGCTGTAACAAGGCTTTCAGGCACTCTGGGAAGGAAGTGCCAGTTACAACATGAAAAATATACAGAATGCAAACACCAGAAAACTGGCTTTGGAATTGTAAGGGCTTGGTTTTGTTTTGTTTCTCAGTTCTCCTGCTGGGCTGCTACTCTAAATATTTTGGGTGTTTGTTTTACGTTCACATACAAAGGATGAGTTTACACCAACAGCTCCACACAGCTCAGAGTATAGGACATTCTGTTCAGCTTTTACTGATTTTGTTTTGGTTCTCTTGCTTGGTTGGGTTTTTTTTTGTTTGTTTTTTTTTTTCCCCCTACCCTCACAGTTTCAAGTATGGATGTTCTGGGGCAACTCTGACGTCTGCAGAGCCTTTGTCAGCAAAGGCCAGTGCAGCATTTGCACTATGGATGCATATGTTAGAAGAATGTGGCTCACAGGCTCTCTCCAGACTGGAGTGATGCTTGTGATCTTTACACCATCAAAAAGGGAAAGAGTGAGAGGGTTAATTTACATAAAGAATCACAGGAGGGTAAGGTTGGAAGGGACCTCAAAGCTCAGCCAGTTCCAACCCCCTGCCATGGGCAGGGACACCTCCCACTAGCACAGGTCACACAAGGCTTCCCCCAGCCTGGCCTTGAACACCTCCAGGGAGGGAGCAGCCACAACCTCCCTGGGCAACCCGTGCCAGTGTCTCACCACCCTCACTGCAAGGAACTTCCTCCTAACATCCACTTTCAATCTCCCCTCTGCCAGTTCAAGCCCACTGCCCCTTGTCCTGTCATTACAAGACCTACTCATGTGCAGGACCTTGCACTTGGCCTTGTTAAAAGAAGTTCTGTTATTTTTGCAGTCTGCTTTAGCACTCTGCCCAGCTGGGACATTGGAGCAGGCCTGGGGAATCTTGCCTGGCTCATGGCCACCTTCACCTGTGTCACATGAGCTTGCTGGTTTGTTTGGGTTTGTGCAGGTCCATCCCAAAACAATTCTTCTGGTATCTCTTGTCCTTGAAGCACTCCATAATTAAGATGCTGAGCTGGTCCTTGGGAGATGTGGGTTTGTTTTTAGTGTAAGCACAGTCGTCTTTGCTAACCTTGAAGCAGTCACTCCCCTTCCAGTTCAGCACAGCCCTGCAAGCACCTGCTTTGTGGTTGTGCTGAATAAGGAAGGGTTTTGGCATGGGTCCATGTGTGTGCCCATGGGAGATGCTGTGTCTGAGCTTGGAGATTTGGGTTTCTTGACTGAGAAAAGCAGGCCTGTGGGGACAATGCTGATGTGTGAGCTGCTGCTTAGTGTGAAGTTAAATGTGTGCCTAGGTGTCACCTTGAACTGGAGTGTTAGTTTTGCTGTAGTGAGCTTTCCTGTCTGCAAAATGGGTTTAGTAACACTTTCCTAATTTAGGGTTTGTCTGGCTACTTAATTAGCATCTGCAGGATGCTCAAATAGTAAGTGGTTAACATAAAATATCTGCATAATTGAACTCCAAGACATCAAAACACCAATGCTTAGACACACTTAGCAGGGGCTTGGCTAGAACACATTTAAATAACTGAAGTCACCTTTAAAAATAAAGCTACAGTTTTGCCTTAAAAATGTTGACATTAATCACTTTGTTAAAGGAATCTGATGTGAAGGGTAACTCAGTGAAATTCTAATTAGTGCTTTATCTTTCTTTATACTGCTATGGTTATTAATGATGTTAAAGTTAGTGTTGCTTAGTTATGCCTTGCTTCAATTTGAATCACTCACAGCATTTTCTGCCCCAGCTCTGATGGACATTAAGACTAGCTTGTGGCAATCTCTTTCCTTAAATCCGTTGTAGAAAGGGAAGGAACTGTCCTTCTACCCATGAGAAATGTTGAAAGGATCCCCAGCAGCTGTGAAAGTGATAAACAAATTGGGTCTGTCATTAATGCCAGGGTCTGCAGGTGTAATGTGTCATAGAACTGGTGTATCTGTTACTAACTGGCCCATAAAAGATAAATAAATGCAGGGGGTTTTAAACCTTTTGTAATGAATTTAAAAGCAAAACTGCTTTATGATAAGGTTTGTGTAAGATGAACATGAGGGCTGTGTATATGGCATGTTTTTGCAGCAAGCAGTGCAGAAATAAGAAAGATGGAAACAGCCCTGTGCTAAGCTCCCACTCATATCCAACAGGCTTAGCAGCTAAAAACACCTTGTCAGGGCTTTATTTAAGGGCAGTATTTATGCAGATGTTCACATCAGGCCCTCTCTAAAAATATGTTGTTAAAAATCATAGCACAGTGCACTTAAAATGAGTTTATGCTTAAGTGCAGTCAAGAGCAGGATGTCATTAGGTATATACATAAATATATCCTTAATGTGAGGCTTCATGAGAGTGGATTCAAAAATCACAGAATCACAGAATGTCAGGGGCTGGAAGGGACCTCAAAGGATCATCCAGTCCAACCCCCCTGCCAGAGCAGGATCAGCTGTACCAGATCACACAGGAATGTGTCCAGGTGGGTTTTGAATATCTCCAGAGAGGGAGACTCCACACCCCCCCTGGGCAGCCTGTTCCACTCTTCTGTCACCCTCATAATCAGGGCAAGCCTGGGAGCATGGCTTGGGGTTGCTTTTTTGGTTTGGTACCTTCAGGCAGTTGAGTCTGGTGGGGAGGCAGCGCTTGGAGCAGCAGTGCCAAGGAGGTATCTCAGCATCCTGAGCACAGCTGGATGTGCTGGGAAAGCCCCAGCAGGCAGCTTGGCTGGGTGACCATAGGTAATGGCAGGATGCATGCTGCAGGCTGGTCTGAGCCCCTGTTCATCAAAATCATTTGTTTATTGTGTCCCTTGCCTGATGCCTGGATGCAAGAATGCATCTGCCCAGTGACTCTGGGTGAGTTTGGATTCAAGCACAGGCTCAGCTCTGGGTGTAACCCTGACAAACTGAAATGTCTGCTGGATGGAATTGAATTTTGTTTCTTCTGAAGAGAAATTAACTATGCAGCTTTACTTGCCATTAAGTCCTGGTAATGGCAAGTCATCAAGATTTCCCTGGCAAGTAACATTGCTTTGGGTAATTACTTTGGGAAGCTACCAGGATGTGCTTCCTCTTCCCCCTCCCTGGTGCAGACACCTTCCCATCCAGCTCCGTATTGTTGCTTTCTCCAGTACCAGCTAAACAGGTGGCAGGATTCAAATCACCACTCTCTGAATGGAGTTCAGTCTCCATGATAGCTCACCAGAGGCCTGTTCTGTTACAGAACATTGATTAAATAAATATTCCTATGCATACAAAAGAGGAGAAATCTGTTACAGCACTCTGCAGTTATTTTTCCATTAATGGCAAGGAGCTCTGTCTAATTTTCCTGCCCCTTTCAATCTGTTTCCCTGCCTCCCTCCCTTCCCATCACTACTAATGCCTTCAAGTGAATGAGTAACATACAAACCACTTAGATTCCTTCCAGTTCAGATCTGCCAACGCCTTAGTTCCAACTCAGTGTGCTTTAGGAAATCCCACTAGCTGGTGCAGGGTGTAATTGAACCCTTTGTGTATGTGTTTTTGATTAGCCTGATATCCCATCATATTCAGTATCAGTATTTCTTGTGTTTACTGACTGGTGTCTCTACTCTGCCCTGGTGAGGCTGCATCTGGAGTACTGTGTCCAGTTCTGGGCCCCCCAGTTCAAGAGGGACATAGAACTGCTTGAGAGAGTCCAGCAGAGCCACAAAGATGCTGAAGGGAATGGAACAGCTCTGGTAGGAGGAGAGCTTAAGGGAGCTGGGGCTGTGCTGCTTGGAGAAGAGGAGGCTGAGAGGTGACCTCAGCAATGGTTATCATCAATATGTAAAGGTGAGAGCCAGGAGGCTGGAGCCAGGCTCTGCTGGGTGATGCCCAATGCCAGGACAAGGGGCAATGGGTGGAAGCTGAGGCAGAGAAGTTTCATTTAAACACGAGGAGGAATTTTTTCCCTGGGAGGGTGACAGAGCACTGGAACAGGCTACCCAGGGTGGGTGAGGAGTCTCCCTCTCTGGAGATATTCAAAACCTGCCTGTATGTGTTCCAGTGTGATCTGCTCTGGGTGCTCCTGCTCTGGCAAGGGGGTTGGACTGGATGGGCTTTGGAGGTCCCTTCCAGCCCCTGACATTCTGTGAAGTTATGTGGCAGTAGTTAAAAATACAATGCTACAATACCAACACCTTGCATAATATTGGCAAGTGGGGCAGAATATTTGACTTCTGAAGAATGTCTCTCTTTGTTTTTCCCTTGTGTTCTTCTCTGACCCCTGATCTTTTAAAACCTTGCAGAAGTTACTGCTCTGTGATCTGTGCTGATGGAGGTGTGACTATGGAAGAAAAGCACCTCTTGAACAAAGATCCTGGCAACCAAAGGCTGCTCCACTGCAAGCAGCGGATCTGGTTTGGTGTAGTGTTGTGGCAACTGGAAACAAATGTGTGGCAAAGGATTCTTTGTGGAAAAATAGCTTTAAAACTGGTAAACTTTGTAGATACTTGTCTTGAGAAAGAACTTTTGGTTGAATTAATATCTGACTGCAATACATGTAGAGCATAAGGAAATGCCATGGCATTGTTTTGGCTCTATACTGATGTGACTGATATCAAAATCCGCTTCAAATAACTGACTTGAATTTAGCTTTTTTTTGCCCAGGCAACATCATCTCTACCTTAGAAAAAAACAGAAGTCAGCATTTCTATATTGTTTTTTCTTAAATTTAGAACTGTTAAATCACAGAGCTGTAATGCTAAGGAAGTAAACTGTGTGATGTCATTTTTAATGCTTAAAGATCATAAATGAAACCTCTTTCCATTATATGAGTTTGCCTTGAAATACTTAACCATTGTTGGCTAGATTTAGGGTAGGGTTGGAGAAGTATCCGTATGGAAAAGCTGATCACTCTTGGAAGCAAAGCTCTTGTGTTCTTTCCTAAGCCATAGTATGATTGCCACAGTTGAAATGAAGCTGTGCAAGCAGGCTCTGCTTTGTGTTGGGTAAGAAAGGACTGATTGTGGAAGGCCAGAGCAGAAGCCCAGTGTCTGTCTTCTCTTGCTTATTGAGGGCAGGTAGTTGGAAGTGACACTAACCTGCCTTGAGTTGCAGTTTCACATTGCAACAGCGCAGTAGCTGTTCCCTGGGTTCTGTGGTACTGCAGTGTAATTATATTTTTGGTTCTCTTTCAAGGTGTAATTTTATGTTGATGTGCTTTCCCACTAACCCTTTGGCTCAGCAAATGTATAGCTAATTCATTTTGCCTGTAACGGGAAGAAGCAAGGGAGAAAATCTCAGCTCTTTGGGCCCAGTGACTGTATTACAGACAGCTGAGGAGAGATGTGCAAAGAGGAAAGGCCCTGTCTCAGACACTGTCTGAAAGCCACTGGGACATGTGTAGTGATTAATGGTATCGCTGCTTTTTAGCTTCATCAAAAGGTTTCAGTGTAAGAGGTTCTAAGGAATGCTGATAGTCACAGGAACCTATCAAAGGGTACAGAAAATATCAAATGAGCAAGCAGGAATGGGAGTTAATTACTGAACAGTGATTACTCTGATATAACCAATTATTGAATCATTAAATGTTTATTACCTTTTTTATGCTCCTTTCCCCTGTAAGTGCAGTTTTGTCCTTATAGTATTAAAAAAGAAATGGGGGAGGGGGGTTGTCTATTTGCTCCTTTCTTTCTCTTTTTGGTCTTTCTGCTCAGCAAACCCTAATACTGCATTTATTCTGTGAGTGCCCAGAACTGTCTTCAAAGGGTAGGGGAAGAGTTGTGTGGTTCTGTATGTACCAAAGAAGTGTCCTTGCTTTGCCCATCTGTAGCCCAGGAGTGCTGAACTCATGGCCCAACACCTGCATGTGAGTGGGACAGAGTAAGACTGGAGACACTTAACACAACAGGCTGGGATCCATCCTGCACCAGTCTTGAGTCTTGACCAACCTGAGTTAGGGCAGAACATTAGATTTGAAGCCCACTGATGCACAAAGAGGTGTCATAATGATTTGTTATTCAAGATCTGTGGTGAACATATTTAAGGGACGTCCAAAAGCTTGGAGACTGTAGGCACTGGCAAGGTGTCTGTTCAAACTTCAAACCCCAGGACTGTAATGCTGATAGTCCTCAGCTAAAGTGTCAGAATGAGATTCAGCTTTTGATATTCTCAAGATGAAGTTACCAAAGTGATGAGTGGACTATGTGCATGAGTTTATCTTGGAGAAAAATGAGTTTATCTTAAAGAGAAGCCTATTGTAGGCAATTGGTGATAGTTACATGGGTAGAGAAGGGAAGAGAAAAGAGAATTGGAAAAAGAGAAGCACAAGCATATTCTGCAAATGCCAAAGACCTGAAATGCCATCAGCTTAGCTGCTGAAGACTTGCTCAAGTCATAGACAGCACAGTTGCTTTTCAAACAAACTTCTCCTTCCTTCCACATCTTCACCTTGTAAAATCTGCTCCTTCTGCTGACCATGTCCCTGGGCCCCTTCTGAACCAAGGTCTCCTGTGAGAGGGAACAGCACGATCCTACTGTGACACAGACCACTGCTCACTGCTGACCCAGTCCACAGCACTGACTGGTTTTGACTGGTGAAATTACTCTGAGCTCAGGGCTCTAGAAGTACAAGTCCCTTACAGATCTTAACTCCAGCCCATGCAATGCTACTGTAACCATTCTTCCTGGCAAGCAAACAGACAGCTTTTGAAATAATGACTGTCCTTGTATAAAGTTTTATCTCCCAACCCCATTCTTCTCAGATGTGCTCTTTCCACAATCCCATCCTCTCTCACTCTGACCTCCCCCATTCACTTTGTGGTTTGGTTTGTTTTTTTTTTAGTAGACCTTGCTGCTTGATGCAAATAGAAAAATGTCACAGGGCATAAAATAGGCAAGAACAATCTGGATGTATTTTATTACAGTGCTTTATCATTTAACACACAATGGAGGCATGCATTGTGAAACCCCACACCTCCTGAAGGTGCAGTGCTCTTATTTCAGTACAACACAAGAGCTGCCACAGGAGAACAATTTGTTTAATCTCAGCTCTAGTAATTTCCAAAAATGCAAAGATAAATGCTGGTCCCCATACAAAATGTGCTCTTGTCAGGACTGGACAAATCTGATACCCAGTGAGAGCACAAGGAACTAACTGCAGGAGGTACCTACATGGCTTAAGTATTGAACTTCAATCTCCAAACCAAAAGGCAGGGGTTGGTAAATACACAGCTGGTTTTGTTCCTCTCCTATACCTCTCCCAGAGCTGGGGGGTTCTCACAGCTCTAAGATTAATGTGCAAATGGCTCCAAGGCCAAGGAAGAGGTTTCATTAATCAAGGAACCATCCCATCAGTACATGAAAATGAGCATGTGGAAAGCATCCATCAACAAACTGCACTCACTGCTGCATACCCCAGTGTGCATATGGATGTGTATGGGTTTGGGTGCTAAGAGAGCAGTGGGACCTGCATCTGGCTTGGGATGGACCTAGAGCAAATGCTGGGAATTGAGCAAAATGCTGTGAATTGAGCATCAAGATCCCACTCCAGGGAAACTCCCAGCTGGGAGTCACCTGCAGCTACCAGCTCCCAGTTCTGCACACCTGTAGGGAGGTTAAAACTTGCCCTCTAGAGATAGTCTGCCAAAGAAGTGTGGAATTATGGCTGTATTTCTAAAACTAGCTGTGAGTTACCAAACACTGCCAAAAGAACAGGGCCTTTCTGCCTTCTGTTCTGAACAGCCAGTTGCATTGGGCACATCTTGGAAGTGGTAGGGCATAGTCACAAGTTTTCTACAAATGAGTTAACTCCATAACAGAGGGGAAAAAACATCCCTAAACTACATGTCAGGAATGTTTGGGCTCATCCCACTTCGCTCTTCTCCCAACGCATTTATTCTCGTTTCCTTTCTGCTCTTCCATGCCACAATTCAAAGAACATTCACCTTCACTGCCCAGAGAGCAAAAATCAGGCAACCTACAGCAGGAGACGGCCTCCAGCCTCTTGTGAAAACATGGCTGGATTGTTCTGCTGTCTGAACAGGCCACTGCAATCTGGCTTCATCAAAAACACTGGGAAAAAGAAATCCAAAAACCATAGCATTTGAGGGAGAGATTCTACCTGAGCTGGCTGCAAGCAAACTGTGCTTAGGGGAAGAGCTCCCATTCCTGCACATGAACATCTCGGGGTAAAAAGAGGCTGGAGAGCTGAGCCATGACCTTGGTGCTATTTCGTCACCTCATAAAACATTGCTGTCTCTCCTTGCCATGCAACCAGCACTGATCCACAGCAGGTGGGCTCACCCCACTGATTTGCAACACCCTTGCTGTCCCCTCACAAGGCACCTCCTCAGGTCAGTGACACAAGTTTCTCCCTCTGCTTTTCTTCATTTGGGGACCCATCATTTCAAGCTGGGAGAATCCCTGTAAAATCTCAACAGAGAAGTGCCCAGACTTGAACTCTTCTTTCCTCCAGCCCATATAAAAGCGATTTGTTGTTGTTATTATTCCTTAAACTCTTCAATTTTAAGCACCCCTACAGCCTCCCCTTCCTCTGGGGACCCTCTGCTGAGGACCCAGAACACAGGCTGGAGCAGTCAGCAGTGCTCACAGCAGGCAGAGCAGCTCTTTGTCCCACTTGGTGATCAGCTTGTCTTCAAGCAAAGGATACAAAGGTCTGACCACAGCAATGGAGGCAGCATTAATCCTGTCTGTGAAGGTGTCAGGAGCAGGGCTGGCCCCCAAATGCTCATCCATCTCTCAAATACCTCAAAGGATTGTGCTTTTAGCCTTTACAAGAGCATCAAAGGTTACCATTTGTGAAGGGAGCCCTTGCTCTCTGGGACCAGCAACACTCTGCACCACTGGAGAGAAAACACCAAAGGCAGTTCTGGAAAGATCTGAGCAGCAAGTCTGTGTATGTCCTCAGAGCCCAACAATCAGTCCTTGCACAGGAGACTTTGCTGAGGCAAAGCCAGAAAATAAAGCAAACAGAGGGAAGTCCAGGACTGAACTCAGGAGGATACACTGGAGATGATCCTTGAGGTCCCTTCCAACCCTACCATTCTATGATTTACACCTGAATGTGAGGAGAAACACAGCTTTCCAGTTCTCCTCACCACAGGTGTCCATCTCCTCCATCCACAAATCTCAACCTCCAGTTGTTCCTTCATGGTACTTCCATTTACACCGACAGATTATTTTGGATACTGTCTCAAAGAATTTACTTCCATGTGCTTCTGCATCTTATGCTTTCAAAATGTTTGCTTTGCAAGCAAGTGTCTTTTCCAAGAAAGCAGAGTGAGGAACAGGTACACCCCTGAGGGCACCTGCCAGTCAAGCAAACATCTCATCCCCTCAGAACCATGCTCCATGAGAGCAGGGTTTGCTAGAAGAGCCAGTTGGCATGTCCAACGGGCAGATATCTGCCTGGGTCAATGCCACAGGAGATCCCATTTCATGGCAAAATAATTGCTCATAAAAATTCCATTTAAGTTACTATAACTTAATGTTGTCCAAATGAAAACCCAGGGGCTACAGCTGAACTCTGAGTGACTCAAGTCGAAGGCCATTTCTTTTACTTTCTGTCTTGCCTTTTTTTTTTTTGTTTGTCTTTTAATATTCATTGATCTGAGAAAAGATAATAATCACCATCTGTTGTGAGCTCAGTTGGAATGGGGAAAAAACCCAAAAGCAAATGAGGAGAATCACACAAAAGGATGGTGTAAACCAACAGAGTCCCTCTGACCCCAGCAGATCTATTAGCACTCTGGTAAAGCGTCTCCTGCCATTTCTGTCTGAAATTGTTCATCACATTAAGAACACACCTTTAGCCAGAGGGAGGCTGGTTTGGTTTCTTGTGTGTGTGCAGGGCTCTTCTCCATTTCCTTTTGTTCTGGCGCTCTTGTACACTAAGTGGAAAAGGATCTCAGATCTTGACATCCCACTTCACTAGAAAGATGTCACAGGCAGCAACATTCGTGCCTCTGCCTGCTGAGCCAGACAGTCAAGCACCTCCTCAGCTCCTCCAGTACCAAACGGAGAAGGTGAATAAATTCCCTCAGCTCCTGCAGAAGGTAAAACAACAAAACACAAACAGGAATGTTTAATGACTCAGTGCAAGAGAAAATAAATGCCTTAAAAACACAAGTGCTTTTCAGAAAAGCAAGCTCTCCGTTGCTGGAGAAAGGAGCTGGAGCTGAGAGGCCCTTGCCACCAGCTGTGGGGGCAGTCCAGTGCTTCTACCACACAGACCTGGCAGGATGCAGTGCTCCAAGTGCTTGAGATCCTGTGCAGTGCCTTGAACTGGTTTGGTTTTGCATGTGTACTGGACACAGGCAGCTGTAGACAAGGTGGCCTTATGGACAGAGGGTGAGCAGAACACACCACAGTCACTGGTGGCAAGGTAAAAAAAGCACCACAGGAGCCACTAGAAGGAGACACAGGTTTACCCAAAATGCAAACAGTCCTGGTTCATGGCCCCAGTGTTGCTGGGGACGTGACCCAACTCACATCCAGATCACTCGAGGACAGATCAGGGAAATAGGCTTTGAAGAAGAGTAGGTTTGGACTGGATCTTAGGGAGAAGTTCTTTAGTATGAGGGTGGTGAGAGTCTGAAATGGGTTGTCCAGGGAGGTTGTGGATGCCTCCTCCCTGGGAGTATTCAAGGCTAGGTTGGTTGAGGCCTTGAGCAGCCAAATCTAGTTGAGAGGCATCCCTGCCCTTGGCAGGGAGGTTGGAGTAGATGATGTCTAACATCCCTTCCAGCCTAAACCACTCTGTGATTCTGAGTCTCTGTGATTCTATGCATTCTTCAGCTGTTTGACACCTTGCAAGTCGCTTAGCAGTGAGCCTGGAGAGAGACAACAGGGAGTGTCAGGATCAGCTCTGGCAGTGTGAACATGGCACTGAACAAGGTCATGAAGAGAAGCCATGGTAACTCCATGCTCAGCTGCACACATACTTATGTGGCTTGGGTATCACATATTAAGACACTCAACGCAGTGCTAAACACCAGCAGTATCTAGCTATATCTGATACCAAACATGGGAGAAAAAAATCAAAAATACAGGTGTATTTTCCAGCATTCTCATGTAGAGACAACAGATTAGTGAGATCTGGACACTAAGCAGGCACCAGTACTTGTGATTAAAAAACAACCTACAACTCTCCTGTTGTCCCAGTTGCTCCCTCACTTTCATTCCTATGTCAGTATTGTAAGAGAGACACAGAATGCATCAGGTTGGAAGGAACTCTCAAAGGTTATCTTGTCCAGCCCCCCTGCAGTGAGCAGGGGCATCTCTGACTGTTTCAGGTTGCTCAGGTTGCATCAAATTTGACCTTGAATGTCTCTAGGGATGAGCCCTCAACCTGTTCCAGTATTTCACCGCTCTCATAGTAAAGAATTTCTGCAGCCAGAATACTTAACGGCACTAGAGAATGGTACAGACTAGCTGGAGTCCAGGATGAGACTCTCTAGATGGTTGGAGGAACAGATTTTGAGCAACAGGAGGATTTTTGGTGGGTTTGGAGAAATTTTGCAGGTTTTGGTGAAAGCCAGCACTGGAATGATACTGGATTTCAAGTGGAATGGGATCTCTCACTGTAGGAAAGCTCAGAGTTGATGTAGGATGAGTAGCAATTGGTTTTGCTCTCTGGTGACTTGTAAATTTATTGTAACACTCCAAAAGCATATCACACTGATCTCAAACCTCTGTGTTGTCATGGGTTTCCTGGACAGGCAGGATTATTTTGGTATTAATCTTTTGCTAGATTTAGTAGTGTCTCAGATGCTGAAACTCTGTGAGAGTCAATCTCGCTGATTTCTCCACCTGACTTATCTTGGCTCCCTCCAGGAGTACTGGCAGATACTTACAAGACTCTGGTAGTGTTCAGCCTAGGGTAATTAGCATTATTTTGTAAAAAAGGGACTTGTAAGTGCATGCAACTGTACTGTAGCCCTGTTCAGACTGCACCCTAGCAGAGGGGCTAACAGAGAGGGGTTGCATTACCTACATCGAGTCTACACATTTTTTCTGGGTAACGCTAAGCCTGAGTCATTTGCAGTCTTTGGGAAGCCTTCTCACTGATGAGGTGGATCTGGCTGTAAAAGGCAAAGTGACCTAAAATCTGAAGCTTAAAGTGTTGCATAACCTTTGAAATAAAAATAAATAAATTACAAATTTGCAAAGAAACCAGAACCTCCAGGAAAAGGCTCAGCTCAGTACTCATGAGCCTTTCGCTGCATGTTTCCAGCTAACATTTAATGTTGCTGCAAGGTTAAATCCCACCCCCACCTCTCCAGCAAGAATGTGGCCTTTAGGTTTCCTATCCCAAGGGATTAAGACTGGAGAAGTGGGTTGTTTGCATTTACACTTGAAAAATGTGGATTGCCAGGTACTGGAAGAAGAGAATAAGTAAACACTAATGCCCTCCCTCAATTTTACCCCACAAAAATCTGGAGAGTGGATAAGTAAAGCAAGTCACAAGTTAGATCATTCAACACTTTTTTTACCTGTCAGTCTGCTTCTATTACTTTACAATGCAAGACTTTGGGTAGACCTGTCTGTCATCAGGGCCAGATTTAAAATAAACAAACAAAAAAAAACCCAAACCAGCTCTCAATTTCATGCCTTGATGTTTTCACATCAAGGACCTAACAGCAAGTACAGCAAAGCTTCCTGCTACCCAACACTGGATGTCAGGAGGAAGTTGTTTGCAGTGAGGGTGGTGAGACACTGGCACAGGTTTCCCAGGGAGGTTGTGGCTGCTCCCTCCCTGGAGGTGTTCAAGGCCAGCTTGGATGAGGCCTTGAGTGACCTGTGCTAGTGGGAGGTGTCCCTGCCTATGGCAGGGGGTTGGAACTGGCTGAACTTTGAGGTCCCTTCCAACCTTACCATTCTATGATTCTATGAACACCAGCCATGTAGGACAAAGCCTCATTTTACTTTTGTGGGCTAGATTACCTCTGCAAGTGCCACAGCTGGGGTTTGCCTACCCATCCAAAAATCAATAAAACCCCAAACACCACCACATCAGTAGAGCATTGCAGCCTAGTTTGGGGTTGTTTTGGGGCAAGGGAAGATTTTGCTTATTTGCACTCTGCCCTGCAGAGGCAGGCCAGAGGAATCAGCAATGTTTTTTCTTCTTTGTGAACCATGAAAATTTAAATCCCCAGCGTGTTGGAAACACGAGTATGCTTATGTCTCTGCATAGTAACAAAGCGTAAGCTTTATCCTGTACAAAAGATGATCACAAAGGCAAAATTCAGTTCAAGCTCTCTGTTTTCACAGGGATACAGAGAATAAAAGGCGCAAACAACCCAGAAGGAAGCGGGGCTGACCTGTCCCTCGCTCTCTCTTCAAACACTAACTTCATCCCTGGCTTGCAGCACAACAGACTGTTATATCAGCAGCAGGTCTGCCTTATCCAGGGCATCACCTAAATATTATGTCTAATTTCAGAGGCAGAGAAAATAGAGGCTCTTGAAAACGCAGCTCTGGGCTGAGCAAGGCAGCAAACTGGAGCCGCAGGCAGGTGCCGGATGGTTTCCGTCGGCTCAAGGCACACGGCACAACAGCATAAAAGCCAAAAATGAGACTTTACATACACGTGCAGACACACAGGGAAAATTGCTATCAATTATGCTAGTTAATTATACATTATAATAGAATTAGAGTAAACCCTCCTCATTATCTCCTGGTTCAGACCCCGCTCCGCAGCAAGCTGACCACATGCTGTACTAATGCCAGCAGCCCTTTCGCATTAACCTTTATCTGCGCCTCGCAGCTTCGCTGTTTGCTATGCGTATCGAGCTTGTTTCGACCTTGTTCCTGGCTGACCTTTCCTTGAAATCTAACATTTGTAGCAATCCTGGAGACTGGCTCATCTCCCACGGCCTTGCAATCACCATACATTTTTCTACAGGATCTGAAACAGAGGATGTCTTGTTTTCGCCTTGTTACTGGTGTCCTTGCCTACTGACGGAGCTCCTCCACCCTTCGTGCTTCTCAGAGAGGCTATGACATTACCCAGACAGTTTACAACTGCTGCTGTATGTTCAGTTATTAAGAGGAAATCCTGAGGGACATTTCATTATTATTATTACCACTATTTTGCACAGAGGCTGTCAAAAAGGGATAATCTCATACGTGCCAATGAGCAGCAGCGTCGTGTAGCCAGCCAGGCTGTATTTCTTGCTCTCATGGCCACAGCAGCCAGGACATAGCCCCCAGAGCAGCCTGTGTCCCCAAACCTGTGATTGTGGCAGAGTAAAAGAGCCTTTTACAGCTGTGATTCACAGCTGGAGAACACAGTTTACTGCTGGATATTGAGAGTGATGGTGTTTAGCACAAATGCCTGTGTGGGAACCCAGGCTCCTGCAAGTGACACGTCCTTAAGCATCTCTGACAACTCCAGACTCCACAGTCATGCACTGAAAGGACAGAATCATCTTCCTGCACAGGAGGAAGCTGTGAACTGCATAATATTTGCTCTGCAGAGTAAACATACTCTATATTCCCCCTTTTTTTTGTTTGTTTGTTTTTGTTTTCCCTCCTTAAAAAAAAAAAAAAAAAAAAGGAGGGTGAAATAGAAAAGGAATTTGAATAAAACTCTCCTTGGAAGGATTACAGAGAAAAACCCATCAGGAGGAGGAAGAACCCTTCCAAAGAGGGCAAAGTCCCAACTGCCACATAACTGGTTTGACACAATAGTGCAGTAAAGACAGTAATTTAACTTTCTAGAAGTGCAGGGAGCACAGTTTAACAGAGTTTCCTCTTTTTCCACCACAGTAATAACACAAAGCTGCAAACAGCATCCTAGTTTCAATCTCTGCTGTTTGTTCCTTGTAACCATTGACTTTGGGTTTAGCTGTTAGAGATGAACACTGAAAAACTTGTGAGGGAAGGTCCAGAAGGAGCTTGTTGGTTGGGTTGTGTTAGGAAAAAGAAAAAGGGTGTGCGTGGGAAGATGATCAGAAAAAAAACCCAGAGTGAAAGTTTAGCTCAAGAAAGTAGCTTCCAACTCAGCAAAGGGAGGTAATTAATGAAAAAAAAAAAATCTTCCCTCAGAAATTTCATAGAAATAATTTAGATAAACTCACAAATAAAGGCATGCGGAAAATTTGCCTCACAAGAACTTCCTTTGCCATAAAACTGTACTGGTTTTGAGATGAAACCAACCTGGTTACTGAGAGGTAGTGATGTTAGTAGCTGAGGATGAGCCAACACCTTAGAAACAGACGAATTTGTGTTATTAAGCAGATTTGGCAATGGTCTCAGGCACACCATCAGGCAGAGCACACTGACTGAGTTCACTCTGCCCCCATCACAGATATGAACCCAATGCCAGGGGCTTGTGATACACCAGGACTGAAATGAACCCCAGCATCACTCCACCTGTTCTCAAACACTCACCAAAGGCACAAGGTAGATGCAGACCTCTCCTGGCTCAGTGTTCATCACCGTACACATCCCCAAACTGCTGTGTCTTAGCTGTGTCTCTAAAGGATGTAATATAATTGGAGGAGGTAGAGAGACAGGCCATGAAGGTGATGATCAGAGAGAGAGGGGAAGGTATACTCAGGGTATGGAATGGGTGAACAGAGTAGAGCTCTTCCCTGGGGAAAAGGGATGATTAAACAGGTATGTGATAAACACTGATCCAGCCATGAGTAAGGTAGATGGTGAGTGACTCTTCAAACTCTTCTTCATACCAGCCCTAAAGGTGTCAGCTGAGGTGTGGAGGCTCAAAGCAGGCAGAAGATGCTATCTCTTCCTGTGAGCGGGAAGCGAGCTGTGGAAATCATCACCTCTGGGTGGGTGTGAGAAGCTGCCGTAGGTTTGGAAATCTGCTGGAAGTGTTTGTGAAAGAGAGCAAGGCTGCTAAAGAGTATGACTCAGGAGATCCCTAGTCACAACTTGTGCAGGTGGCTGGTTATTCTAGGTAGGCTTATTATGCACTGAGCTCGTTTTGTTCTTCCAGAGCCCTTCAGTGCAGGCTGCTGGCAGAGCAGCCAGCGAGGTGGACGCTGCAGCTGCCACCTTACCTTTTCCTGGGGAACAGGCTGAAAGGTAGCTGGGAGCATCTGGCAGGCTTTTCTGAGCCCTCTGCTCTTCCTGGATCACACTACCTGCAAGGACAGAGCTGCTTTCGAAGGGGTCCTGGTTTGGAGAGAAGGAAACCCTTCAGAAATTTGACTTAGACTGAATTCTTTATTTATTTTTTTTTGTTAACTGGTTGGAAAATTCTGTAGGAGGTTTGGAATTTCTACAGAGCTCATGCTTCTTGTTCTCTGCAAGTAAATAATAATTTTCTTTGCCCTTTCCCCCCCCCATTAGTGTTTTAAGTTACTGAAATGAGGCTGGTGCTGCTGAAACAGGGGAATCGCTCTCACAATCTTTCATCTTTTCAGATTCTTTCAACCCCTTCAAATGATACTTCTTTTCTGTGCTCTGACTGCCTCTCTGCAGCCTGATTCCTTTCTTGCAGTGGTTAAAATAGTGAGAAACCTGATTAAAAATCAAAGTATTTAAATGAGGCGAGGTGCAGGGAGAAGTGAGAGCCTTCTCTGGAAGAAGCACACGCTGTTGTTTCGTTGCTCTGGGGCTCTGGATGAACATGGTTCATCTAGTGGTGGGCTCAATAAAGATGCAAATTTTATACCTTCATCTGCTGTTAACATAGGGGGAAAAAAAGCAATACAGTGTCTGTAGGAGGACTGGGACTGCTCCAACCTGAGCTTGGTTGTCTTTGTTTCTGCCATTCCAGTCCTCACAGGCACAACTTCAAGTGACCCCTTCTTTGCCTGTCTGATATGGGAAGGTGTCTGTGGTTTTCCCTGCCCCTTCCAGGAAAAGAGGTGGCTTTGGCATAAGTCATCTGCATAAAGATCACAAATTGCCTACAATGGGCTTGCTTTTTCTTTTAACTTCCATAAAAAGAAAGCAACCTTTTCCCTCCTTCTTTAAGAAAAAAAGCATGAAACAAATACAAACCCTAGACCAGAAGCAATGTATTACAAACTGCCTTCTACCTGCAGCTAATTATAACCCAGATTTGCACACACACAGAGACACACACACACAGACACACACACACAGAGACACACACACACAGAGACACACACACAGAGAGACACACACACACAGAGACACACACACACAGAGACACACACACACACAGAGACACACACACACACAGAGACACACACACAGAGGCTTTTTTAAAGCAGACTGTTGCTGCTCCCTTTCTGTACAAGGTTTTTAGTCACTGTACATCTTGTGTCTTTAAATAATGTATTAGGAACATTTTCCAGTCTGTAAGTGCTTTTTTAATGAGTGTGAAGATTTTAATGGGACTAGATTGCTTTTCATGACATTTCAGAGTGACTTAATTGTAACAATGTTGAGAGGCTGTATTTTAAAGTTTGCTAAGTATGTCTGGTGCGGATTGTAGTCAGATGCTTTAAAGACAGAATGGCTGATGAGATCAGATATAGCTTCACTTTTTTTTTTAGGGTCAGCTTTGTTAAAGAGCAGAGTTTTTGCGGAGTTGACACTGAAGCAGAGGCTCAGAAGAAAATGAAGATTTTTAAGGTCTAACCTCTCAGTAGGTCATTCTGTGGGTTCTGGTTAAGCCTATCCTCGCTAATTTTCAAAGATTATTTCCTGTAGTGCTGAGCTTGTGCTTGGTACTTCTGTAGTCAGTGATGGGGCTGGCAAGGGTTTGTAGGATTTGGGTTTTTTAAAGCAGCAGCTGGATTCGACACAGGAGTTACATTCAGCTTTTGGATCATTTAGGCAATGTCATGTGTTACAGACTGGTTTGAGATGGCTTTCAATTTGTGTCCAGATGGCAGGTTAAGGAGTTGGCATTAGCTTCTATTAACGTGTGGACTCTGTCCTGAGCTTCTTCCCCTTCCAGGTCCCTTCTGTCCCAGCCCAGAGCAGCTCCTTGGAAGAGGGAAAAGTTAAGAAGGAGAGAGCCCAAAAGAATCAAAAGTGTAACCTGTGGCAGCTTGTACTTCTTTCATCACACAAACACCTTTGCACGGGAAGGGACAATGGAGAAAAGAGCATTACAAAAATACTGAGGCAAAAGAAGAGTGTTTGACTGCAGCAATGTGTAAGAGTGTGAAACTGTTTGTGTTTCTTCAGTCTTTTCTTCCCAAAGACTTAGCAGCACTCATGGAGCATAAATGGAATAGCTGTGAGAAGCTCTCCTGCGGGATAGGGCAGTCCAAGGACTATTAAGTGACTTGCTCAAGATGCTGCAGCATCTGTGACAGAGCCAGACTTGCATCTTGACTCCATGGGTTTAATCAGGCAATGGGGCCTCTTATTTCTGGCAGGGCTTCTAGAAGTGACAAAACTTGTTTCAGAAAAACAAAGCTATAATTTAATTTGAGCTAGCACTGACCTACGTCCAAAGTAACATCCTGAATGCAGATTTAGTTCTAGATTAAAAACAAATGCAGTGCTTAAGTGCTTTGAGGCAATTTCAGAGCTAAACATGGAGGTTTGGTTTGGTTTGTTTTTTCCTATGAATGCCACAAGGAAAAGAGTTGGAATGAGTTGATCAATTTGCATATGAAGTTACTGGTTTGTGACAGTGATAGATTTCACCTGACTTGCTTAGTGGTTGTTACCATCTCCTGTGCCCTGGCATGAGGTTGGGGAACATTTAGTATTTGGCAGCATGCACCAGGCCAGAAATTGGTGATGGTTGCACCTGAACATAAAGCCATTGAAATCAATGAAGCTCCTCTACATTACAGAGCTGAACATGTGTCTCCTTGCATCCATCTTGACTTTGTTTCAGTGTCTCCTGAAATGCAGGTTCTGTAACCTTCACCAGCTGTTCCCAGCCACCAACTGCTGTATGTCAGACAGCCTCTAAACAAAAAACACAGCATAGGCTGTGCCTCTGGTGTATTTTCATTTTACACAAACCCAGGGGGTTGAGTGATATTATGCAGCATGAGGCAGCCAAGAGGACCAGGCTGCTGGGATTTTTGTAGGTGCAGGGTTGAAGGCTTTTGGAGGAACATCATGTTTCTGAGTTAGCAGTAATGTATCTTAGGTCTTTTAGCCCTGATTTTGAAAAAGAATTGTTTTTCACTGGAAAATGGGAGAAAATATTCATTTAAGAAAAAAGCTAGTTGCACGAGAAGATGCTCAGGGAGTGAGGACTCCTTTCCTCACAGTCCAGTGAGTCAGGAACAGCTGAAATGGTTCACAATTCCTGGTGTGCCTATACCTCTCCAGTTTGGGTCTGTTGGGGAGGGCTGAATTACAGGGTTGAACAAATCCTGCCCAGAGGCTGTTGCAGGCTTTCATCTTCACTCCTTTCCTCTGGTGAATATCACTGAGATGCCTAAACTCGTCCTTGAGAACAGACGTAGTGGAGGGCTGAATATGTCTGCAACACCGCTGAGCCAGCCCGATTCAGAGTAAAGTCAGTTGGTGCTAGAGCTGCTCCTCGTGTTCATGGGTGGACATCTAACAGGCAAGGTGATCTGTAAGCAGATTCAGCTCAAGGGGCGGGCTTGAGACTGCTTCAGGGCAATCTCTTGATTCCTAACGATCTCTCTTTGCCCTAGACTTGTGAGGACAGACATGGCAAATCAGCAGGTGTCTGCAAAAGCCACACCTGGATGTTCCAGGTGTGGCTCTAGCCTCTCTGACTTGCAAGAGGTTTCTTTGCTTGGTGGAAGCTGTGTGTGTGCAGTTGATAGGCAGTTGATGCATATAGGTTTTGGTGGAGTGTTAGACACCTTGTCTGCTTCTCTCTGAGCCAGGGATGCTCACCAGCCTCTGAGGTGGCCTTTGCTTTCATCTCCAGGCTGGGATTTGAAGGGTGTGTATTGAGGATCTCTGTTCAACCTGTGGAGGAGGGAAATGTTTTTGTCAGTGGCTAAGAGCCCCTGAGCAGATGGTAACTGCTGTGCTTGCTTGTCCCTTGTAGGGGTTTGCTCACTTGCAGAGGGTAAGTGCTCATCAGTGCGATTTATGGCATCGTCTTTGCTTATCAAATGAGCTGTCTGTAGAGAGGCCTCCTCCATCTCCCTTCCCAGCCACACTCTCCCATTACAGGCTGGCCTGCGGCTGCCTTGGCTTATGTGTGTTTGCACAGCAAGAGTTCTGGGATAAGGATGCTTTTATTTCCTTTTGATCCTTAGCACTGCTGATCTGCACAGCACCTGGCACCCAGAGGCACCGAGGGTTCCTCCTAAGAAGGACTGACAAATAACAACAGGGTATGATGGTTTATAAGGTAAAAGAGAGGAAAGTGGGGGCATCAAACATCACTGCAGCAGCATTTGGGAAAATACTCCATACCATGCAGGATTAGACTCTAACCAGCTGTAAACCCAGGCTTTAATAATTAGTGGCTCTTATAATTGAAGATTAGCCTCAGATGTGTTTGCCTCTTTGTACATGATGGAACTTGAGTGAAAGTTCTCTATTGAGATGTAACATGAAAATGACAGAAACATCCACTGACAAAACACACCTAGGCAGCCTTGATTAGATTAAATCAAATGGTTACAGCATCTGGAGCCTTTAGCATGTACAGGGCATCCTAATGGCCCTGCAAGCTCCCCCAAATCCTATTAGATAGGTTAATCTCATTGGAGAATACATTCCAGGTCTACATAAACTGCATTGCTGTAATACTTTCTGTGGTTGCCTAATCCTTCACAGTGAACTGTCATAGATGAGCTCTGTGGAGTGCATCATAATGCAGTGCCCCAGAAAGGTTTAGTAAAACAATGCAATTAAAAAAAAAAAAAGGAATTAATAAAAGAATCCCTCAGAAGCCTCAGTTCTAAACTTCTCCCCTCCCAGGGGAAATAGTCCTGGTTTGGTAAAACTTGAACATTCAAGTCCTACAGTACATAGAATGCCCCTTGAGATATGGTAGACTTCATTACAGCTTGGAGTGCTGAAGTCCATCATGAGTGCCTGAAGGCTGAAGCCACTGCCCCCTCCATGCTGTGGCCTTTGGCCATGTTGAGAAGTGAGATGTCTCTGAACCAAATGTTTTGAAGAGGCAAAAGGATAAGCTGTGACCTAAGGAGCTTCAGAACAACAAGCAGGGTGAGATCTGCTAGGACTGTCCATGTGTCTGTCTGGGCTGCTGGAGCAGAGGGCTGCTGATCTGCCCCTACTCTCTGCCTGTTTTGAGCTTGGAGTTTTTGTTTTTTGTTTTTTTTTTTTTTTTTTTTTAACATGGCTAACCCAGACTGTTGAAAATAACTCCCAAGTTGGCAGAGTGAACTGGAGCTGCAAATCAGAGATTACAGCTGCATTGCAAATTTATCACACTGTGTTTCTTTTGTGCCACTTGGGAAGTACTGCTTCTTTCACTCCCATGGATCCTCCATGCATCCTTCCCAGTTCACCTCTTATATCTCTGGAGTGGTGGTCAAACACACCTGAGATCCTCCTGCTTGTGACCAGAGGACATTCTGGGGAACTGAGGCTTGGGGAAGGGCTGAAGTTACCTCCATGATGGAGACTTAGGTTAGGCTTGCAGGTGTGAAACCACCTTTCTCAGGGATCAGTGTATACAGCCTGTCCCAGGACAAGGTGACCCAGCACTGACTCTTTCCAGGGTGCAAAGGTAGAGCAGAGCAGCTTTGAGCCAGGTGCTTGACCACTATCAGCATCCCTGTCTGCTTGAAATCACTTCTGAGAGCATAGCCCTGTAATTTGGCACTTGATGCTCTGCTCTGCAGGAGGAAGGGGGTAAATTATTTCACTGGTTGCTGCCCTGGAAATGGGCCCAGCATTTGGAGTGAAGCTGCTGGCCTTTGATTTGCTTCATCTTCTCCTCGCCAGTCTTGTCCCTGGCTTTATCACCTGGATTTTTAACACAGCAGTCTGCTCTGGTGTGACAGGTGAGATGGCAACTGTCCCAGCCTCCACACCATCCCTGCTGTGCATGTGGGATCTGTTATCATCTGAAGTCATACTCTGCTCCTCACATTCTTGTATCTCTGGGGGCTCTTAAGTGAATGAAGTGGCCCCATGGCAGTGTAATTTCGAGAGATGTACTGCAGCCACTTCTACACCATCACCAGCTCTTGCACCTCCTCCAGCCCATGGAAGTGATGAGCCAGTTCCTGTACCCTGCTGTAGGAAGGGGATTGTATTCTGGCATTATTAGAGATCAAAGCTTTCACTGTGGTTAAGCACTCTGTGTTGCATGGATGTCTCCTGTGACAGAGTATTCCAGGGAGACCTTATTGTGATCCTTCAGTATTTAAAGAGGCTTTTAAGAATGATGAGGACAGACTGCTTAGCAGAGCTGCTGTGGCAGGACAAGGGCTGATGGTTTTAAATTAAAAGAGAGAGATCTAAGCTTGGTAAAGTAAATAAATTTTTACACTGAGGATGGTGAGACAATGGCACAGGTTGCCCAGAGAGGTGGTAGAAGCCCCAACCCAGGAAGCTTTTCGGGTCAGGTTGTTTGAAGCGTTGAGCCACCTGCTCTGTGTGCAAATGTCCCCACTGACTGCAAGGGGGTTGGACTGTATGACCTGCAGAGGTTCCTTCTAACCCAACCCATTCAGTGGTTCTATATTCTGCCTCCTGCAATAAGAAGCCCAAGCCAGAACAAAGAGGGCTCTTTGCAGCTGCCTTCGTGTGCCTTATGGTGGAGTTTGTCCAGCCACGTGGCCGAGAGCCCTGGGTGATATCTGCCCTTTCATACACCCAACTCCACGTGCAAGCAGCAGCCTTCTAAATGTACATGTGTGTATTGTGAGTGCCTCTGCAGCCTGGCTGGCTGCAGTTAAATAACAATTAGATTTGCTTGTTGACCATTTGGCACTTAGCAGTCTCATAATTAGTAACTGTAAACCAGGAGAGACAATGAAGCAAATCCCTAATTTTTATAATACTGCCCTGCTTTATGACTATCTGCAAAATCATGACCTCCTCCTTGTACAACAAAGCAAACACTGAAGTATTTTGACAGATGTTTTATATAAGAAAGAGCCAAGCTTGTGCATTAATTTGCTGTGCCTTGCATTGTCTTCTCTTTCTGGTTTTTGGTTTTTGTTTCTTCTTTTCTTTTTTATTGAATACATCCATGGCTGCTGTTATCTGCTTTTGATTAATTTGCTGCTGCATTTGCTTTCTTTTTTCCATCTGGTGCTGTGAGGTGCAGAAGCAGGTCCCCCTGTGCTGGAGCAGGGCCTGGGGAGCTGGAGTGTTGCCTCCACAGCAGCGAGGCTCCTCCAAGGGCAGTGGCAATGGCCCAGTGCTCACATGAGGCTGCCTCCTGCTGTCATGGCTCACACTAGTTTTGGGTGAGGTTCTGTAGCCACAGCAGGTTCTTGCCAGCTGCTGGGGTTTGAGCAATGTCATCATAGAATCATTTCAATTGGAAAAGACCTTTAAGATTATCAAGTCCTTTTGTCAGCCCAGCACCATGATGACCATTAAACCACATCCCAAGGTGCCATGTCCACATGTGTTTTGAACACCTTGTGGGATGGTGACTCTACTACCTCCCTGGGCAGACTGGTCCAATGCCAGACCAGTTTCCAGCTCCGAAAGTGCAAGACACCTATATGCTCAGGCTTTCCTTCACTCCAGCACCACTTTAAGATGTTTTGCCTGTGACTCAGGAGAACAGATGTGACTGAAAAGCAATTCATCTTCCATTTGATCATTGATCTCTGCCAAAGATATCTGTGAATTACTGATGAGTAACAGCACTGTTCTTCAGACTGTACTGTGCAAGTGGATCATGCCCAGATGCCATGACTAGGGATGTGGAGAGTCCAGACAGACCAGGAAGACAGGTCCTTTATAAGTTTCAGGGCAATCTGGAGATTGCTAACCAGCCCAAGGCAAACATGCCAGTTGCATTGCAAGGAGACAGGAGATTGCTTTAAGGGAGTGTGTTTTGGGTCAGGATCTCCAGGGAGGGGGGGGGAGGAAATCCCTGTTCTTGTGAAAAAGGAAGAAATTACAGTATGAGCTACCTGGGGACCATGCATGGAGAATGCCAGCAGTATTCACAGAATGGCAGGGGTTGGAAGGGACCTCTGGACACCATCTAATCCAACCCCAAATTGTCATCTCTGCAGAGCAAACAAGGAGGTGCATCATTTGGCTGTGTTTGTGTCATGCTGGGAGCAGGGCTGCTCTCCTTGCTTGCTCTTCTGGGATCCTTCAGCATTTCCTGGTGTGCTCACTCCAGCATGAAGACAGGAGGGTTTGCCCAAGGCTCAGTCCCAGCAGGAGGTGTTCACGACATCCTTTGATCAGCTTCTTCCTGACTCCGGAGGAACTAGACATGAGGAACACAAAGAGATGCTCCACATTTAGTTAGTATTGAGTTAATTTGCTTGCTTGCTGAAGCACTTTGCTTTCTTGATCACTGTTCATTTTAGATGGCTTTAACCCCCCCCTTGGGAGCAGTAGCTTGAGTATACTCATTGATTTTAAGCATGAAGTCTCACTTGCGGCTTTGTAGTAGCTGGGACTGCAGCTGCTCTCAGAGATGGGGTTCATCATTTGCATTTGGATGTGCATGAATCTGAGCTGGCCTCCCAAAGTTTTCCATGTAACTGGGGTTAAGAAATAGGCACTTCTGGAGGGCTTTGGCTGAGTTTCCAGCTGTTTCTCCCCATTGAGTCTGGAGCCTCTGGTAATTCCAGTTCCTCATGAGCAAAACCAAATGCAAACAGAAAAGCAGACCTTGACTTTAATTAATACCAGAGCAGGTTTTCTTTCACACATTTGTCACTTCTTCCCTCACCACTCCCTTGAAATAGTTTATTTTTTCTGCTTAAAACATTTCTATATTGTTATTGCTCTCACAGTGGTGTGCACTGCACTTGCTAAATCAAATTTATAATGCTGGAATTAATTTAGTAGGTTTCTTCCATTTTCTCTCCACGTACACTTAAAAAAGAGAACTTCTTTAAATTAGCCTAATGTAACTGGGTTTGTTTTCACTTCATTAGCTTTGGAGGGGGTTCTCTTGGGGACCTCAGTGTCATTATATTATCTGAGGAGCAGATCTGCTTCGGTCTGATGGGAATTTTTAACGAGAGCAATGTTTTCCCATTTCAGAGTGAGTAAATACTATACTGGAATCCAGAGGGCTGATGCTCTGCCGCATTGCCTGTAAACATGAAGTGAGAAACAGCTGGCAGAGTGGAAAGGGGACAGAAAATACAAATCACTGCTGCTGCTACAGCTCTGCAGAAGGGCTTGCACTTGGGTGTGTTTTTGTGACTGTATCTGCTCAGGAGATTTTAGCTCTTGGCCAGCTCTGAAGCAGTCATGGTTTTGGTAGCTGGTTTAAGCTCTGCGTGTCTGACTTTCAACCTGTGCTACTTACTGCTGATGCAGTTCTGGGGGCTTCAGCACTGGGATATGTGATGCCCAAGAACAGCTATTCCCTGGTCTTTGAAGCTTTTGGCTGCAGATCTGCACCCACGGCAAGCTCTGCAGAGCTGGAGCCAGGCAGAGACTTTGTAGAAGGTGGCAGGAGCAGGCTGATGGATGCCAGAGCAGGACTGTTGAACTTGACCTGCAGCAGGTGAGATGGACAAATGGTGGAGTGTCCTTCCCTTTAGAGATGAACTCTGCTTATCACTTGTGCTGTGTAAGGAAAACATCCAAATACAAGCCTTGTCACAAAACTAATTTTCAACTATTTGATTATCCTGAACCTTTTTGGTGCAGATAAATATTTTTGACCCTGGCTGGCACATTATTGCTTTGACCTTTCACCCCTGGCAAACCTCCATCTGCATCCTCCCAGGCTAGATGGCTTGAAAACTATTATCAGTGACAAGTAAAAGACTGCAGAGAAATAAACAACAGAGACCTACGAGCTTGCCCTTGTAAACTACGGTCAGGCATCACCCGAAAAGCACCCAGAGTACAGACAGATCAATGCTCTGCACAGTCCTCTGCAGACACTCCTGCTCACAAAGGGCTTTCACAAGCTATAATGCATGTTTTGATAATGTCTCAGCACTGCATCTTTTTAAATGTACTTCCTTTGTCTCTTAAGGTGCCTTTCAAGCAGAGTCAGTGCTGGTTTTCCATAAAGATTCTCCAGTGCTTCCCTCATATACATTGAAAGTGTTGTGTGCAGAAGTGCTTCTTGTCAGTAGTATATTTTATGTATTATTCAGCTCCTTTTGTTTGTTCAGCCAAGGAAGTTTGCTTGCAATCTGCCAGATTAGTTTCTTAAAAGCTTGGATGCTGAGTTTCAGTTTTCATCTAACTCTTCCTCCTGGTTAGGACCAGGCTGTCAGGAGCAGTGGTATTTTATGTTCAGTGCTGTGTAAGTCCTGGATGTCCAAATTGGACTGTGACAGGCAGAAGAAAAAGCACAAATGTTAATTTTTATTTTTTTTTTGCCTTTTTAGTTCAGGAAGAATTTCTAACTGCTTGAAGTAGTTTTTTGTCTGTCAGTGTTGGTGTCAGAGCAAAGTACTCTATGTACAAAGCACTGGGATAACTGAAATTTGACTAAGCTCCTGGTTTTTATCAGTCATCACTTAGGACTTTCGTGTGGGATCTTCTGTTTCACTGAATTAGTGCCACTGAAGGCAGTGGCACTGGGGCGAGAGGATTAGGGTTTGAATGAACACCCAGAACTAATCTACTTCCATGATTTGCTGGCTGCAGTTGGGAAGAAAGCTAATCCAAAGAGAAGCATTTTGCTTTTTTCTTAAACCCTTTCCCCTCATGTATACTGGAGATCATGTTGTCCTGGATGACCTCACTTTGCTCTTACACTGCTGGGATACAAACTGCTGCAAGAACACCCTGTGCCCGTGGTGACACCACGTTGCTTTTAGGGTGTTCCTAATCCTATTGGCATGAAGGTCCTGGTGAAACATCACACTTACTTTGCCTGTTTCTTGCTGCTGCACACTGAACTCCCAAGGGAAGAGTAAAATGAAAGTTTACAGAGCTAATGTTTGAAAGGCAGTTTTCCTGGTGTAAGTGGCACACTTAGTTTCTAGTCATTGATGTTAAAACCCTAGCAGTATGTTTGCTGATACCATGCTGACCATGTCAACACTTTCTATGTGATTATTTTTTCCCACCACTTGTCAAGTATCAGGGATTGCTGTAATGATTTTTCTGGTGAAGGGGGATGTGTAACAGGCAGGAATAGTTAGGGGACTTGGGTTCAGTTTCTCTTCTGGCAGGGGACTTGGTGCTGTGCAGTAACGCAAAGAACAGCTGAATCTGGGCTGTCCTCACTCCAGAGGTTCCTCATGGCAAAGCACCTCTGATGATCTTCAGCCAAAACACAGTAAAGAGAGCAGATGGTGTGGAGAGGAGACTTTAGACCCAGAAATCTGATCCCTTGCTTCTTCTGCAGAGCTTTGTAAAATGGATAGTCCTTCTCTGCTTCACTTGTAGGTGGTGAGGAAAGATGCATTAAAGATTTAGGTGCTTGGAGATTTAGATAATAGGTAAAATATCCAGAATCAGGAATCTACTCCGAGGTCTTAATGTTGACCTGTACAAATCCAGCCGATGGATTCTGGAGCCCAGAATGAGAATTTTGCTCTTGCTCTTAGGCAGTCTCTGCTTTAGCTCATGTGCTAATACATTCATGCATGTGGACTTGGCCAGGAGCCAGAGACATGGAGCCCAGTGCAAGGGGCCAGAGACAATGTTTCCTTTCCTTTGTGTTCCAGTTCTTCAAAATCCTGGTTTGGGACATCAATCTGAAACCAGTCTGAGCAAGCCTACCTTTTCCTCTCTACATTTCTCTTTCCCTCTGGTTGACTCAAGTTACATTCCTGGTGTGCTTTGCAAGAGCTGCCATTAGCCATGTTCCTAAGAGTCCCAGGACTGTTTCTCTCCTGACCCTCATACATGGCACGGCCACGGGTTTGCTGTTTATTTAACATCTGCTGCAGCAACTGCACAAGCTTTTTTCCCCCATGTGCTTTTCCAGACTAAAAGCACCAGGCTATTCATTATTTTCAATAAATAAGCAGTTATTTTGCTAATCCATCTTAAAAAGTATGGTCACCCACAGGTGGAGTGCTTTTTGATTACTGTGATTTGATTCCTTCTCAGATCATTTCTGCAGAGCTGCATCTCTCGGTCGCGCTCTGCGGCTGCCGCAGGGATGCAGGAGGTCTGCTGGCTCGTTGAGTGCTCTTGGCATGGGCAGCAGTGATCAGCAGAGGTTTTGGGGGGCTCTCTCAGGGACAGTGTAATGGTTTGGGAGTTCCCCACCCCCCACACTTGTAAAATGCTCAGACTAGACCTCAGCTGGAGCTGGAAGTTAAGAGATGAAGCTCTGTTTACAGCCCAGCACAATAGACAAGCAAATATATACACTACGTACAGAAATATTTACAGAAATATACAAGGTAAAGGTAATACAGACACACAACTCCCCTCCCAGAAATCAGAGAGCCCAGGAGGGGCTCCCAACTACCCTTCCACCTTCTCCCCGCCCCTACACCTTACCCCAAGGTTTGCCTTACGTGCAAGGTGAATTTTGAGGATCGGCCAGGGAGAATTAGAAGAAAAAGTGTTAGTGAAGTTGTTCAGCAGAGAGGAGAAGCCAGAGCTGCTAGCCCAAGACTCTGTGCCCCGTGACACCCACTGCCTGCTCGAGACACTCTCTTTTTTTGTTTTGGGTTCTTATTCCTAAACATCTCAGCAAGCCTATGAGTGAAGTAGACATCACCATTGTTTACCTTCACAGCCTATACTATAATTTTCTCTATTAAAATATTCCAATTAGCTCAAACCAGCACAGACAGATTTCCATGTTGATCTCCTACCAAATGTGCATTTTTTTTCTCTACCTTTCCTGCCTCCTCGGGTGGCAGAGTCCTGCTTCTTGCCTAAGCCATCAGGTTGCTCCATCAGCATACAGATCCCCAAGCCCAGGTTTCTTAAACATGTTGTGGCAGCAGCTGCACAAGACAGAGAGGAAACAATAACATGGAGGCTACTGAAATACCTGCCTAGACCAGTTTAGGGCAGGTACTGCTGACCTGATGCTGGACTCAAATTAAGAAGACTTGATTCTGTGCCATTGATCTTAATGTTGTCAAGACAAATCCATCATTTAGACTGGAGCAGATTAGTAGTATTTCTGCTTCCACTTTTGGAATTACACTAGGTGTAAGTGAGGTAAAGATCAAGGCTTTTGCTGTGAATTATTCTAAATGGGAAACCAGAGATGAATTTTTAGAAATGCTTGTTCCTAGCTGTAGTTTTCACTTGGTGAATTATGCCCTTAATTCCAAAGGAGAGCATGATAAAACCACTGATGTGAAAATTCTATCTGTACCTTTAAAGAAGCATAGGTAGGAATGTGTGTTAAAAGCAATAAGCCAATAAAAATCAGTGAATTATGCTGCAGGTAACACTCATTTGGCAGGGTCTGGATTTTGTTTGCCTCACATTGTAAAAAGCCCCTGGCCATGAAGTCTTCCACTCAGTGTGAGCTTGCCTGGGGGCCTCCACAAGCCTGCTCAGGAAAGGTTTTGGCTGTGGGCAGAATTAAGAGGGACACCAAAATTCAGAGGAGGACATGAAATGTGCTCGAAGCTACTGTCTGGGAGGCTTTGAGAGAGGAACGGGAAAGTCAAAGGCAGTATTTGAACCAAACAAGAATAAGGTAGAGCCAGGTGGGGGGTACACAGGCAAATTGGGTCCAAACCTGTGCCATGAACTGGTAGAGGGAGCTGTGTTCTGAGGCAAGACATGCCTATGAAGGTGCTCTCAGAAAGTGAGAGCCAGCATCAGACTGTCAGTATTCTTATTTGCATCCTGCAGAGGCAAAGGAAGAATGCATTTATGTGTTTGTTTTTCAATTTGTTTGCCTTTTTAAAGTTTGGGACCCCCGAGCCTGTGCTTTTGCTGGGAGATGGCATTATCAAGTGCATGTGTGCTGAGCATATGTGAGAGGGGAATTGAATTGCTTGGAGAGAAGTTTGTGAGCTTACCAGCAAAGAGATGAGAAAAGACAGACGTTTTGGGGCTGTTTCAGTTAATTTTATGTGAAAAATAAAATGCATTGAGTAAGGCTGGGAAGGAGGCCATGGTGTATGAGGCACTGAGGTGGTGCCTCTTTGCATGGTAAAGAGCAGTCTATAAAAGCAAGAGCAGAAATGAGAACAGATGGTATGATTCTGGTTGGGGGGAGGTAGTTATTGAGTCTTTAAGTTTGTTTTTAAGGAAGTAAGGAAGTGAAGACCTGTAGTGGAGACTAAACTAAGAAACAACAACATTACCAACAAAACCTTGTGGTCATTGCAACACTCCCATTGTTTTTGTCAGCAACCAACCTGAAAGGTCAGATTGCAAGATGTGATTCTTTTCTCCTCCCCAACCCCTTGCACCATTCCTACCCTTTCTAAAGCACATTTGTTTGCAGAGGTGAAGCTTCTCCTTCTGTCACTGTGGATACAGCTGGTTACCCACACTACTGTGTGCCTGTTTCAAGACAGTGTGTGCAGGAAGTATGGGATGGGAATGTGCCACTGTCACTGGCTGACATTACCTGTGCTCACCTGCACTTCATAGAATTATAGAATTCCCTGTTGGAAGGGACCTCAAGATCATCTGGTCCAACCTTTCTAGGTAATAGTAGACAAACTGTTGGTTTGTTTTCCCGTGGAGGTCTGTGATCCCTGTAGCTGCTTCTCATCGTCTGTTTGGGGACCCTCCAACAGAGGGAGACAGCCACAGGCATTGCACACCGACCAGGATCAACTGGAGAGCTACCAAGGTGGTGCAGACACCTGCAAGTAGCTGTGCTTAAACCCCTACCTGCTAACCTATTCAGGTGGGGACACTGGCACACCTCCCCAGTGCCATTTCTCTCACAGGCTGTTTGCTAGTGTGGGTGGGATGCTGGTACCACTGAGCAAGAGTGACCTGGTGCTTGAGTAGCCTCTGCGGTGGGCTTGCACTTGGCAGCTTTGGGATGCAGATTCTTTGCAGTCACGAAGTCATGCAAGTTCATGAAGTCACATGCTCTGAAGCAGCAGCAAATTGAGGCTGTTGCCATTATTGCTGCCTAAATCCCAACAAGATGAAGGACTCATGTAGGTGTCAGCAGGGAGGATTTGCTGGGGAGCATCGGGATTTCTGCATTTATTTTTCCAGGCTAGCAACATTCTCCTGCATTTGTTACTGCTCTCCCTATAGCTCTGATCTTTTTTGTCTGTGTTTAAAGATCTTTCTATTCTCTGTTTAACAACAGGAGGCTTTAGGTCGAAGTGGCACACCAGTGTATGTAATTTATATATACAAAAAAGATAAATTGCTGCTTCTTGATGCACAAACTGCAAGTATTGCTTTGTTGGCTGAATTAACTTTTGTGCTCTGTCAGGCATGGAAGGTATTGTTGGAGATACCTTTTTAGTAGAGAGCAGTGCTAAATATTTTATCTTGTTGGCAAGTGGTGTTGTTGCAGAAGGTTTAAACTTCAAAGCAAGCTTTGCTAAAATGCCTTTAAAATAAATAATAATAAAAAAACAAAACAAAACAAAACAACAAAGGTGGGGAGGGAGATGTAAGAGTGACTCGATTCCTGCTGGAATGATTTCACAGAAGGATTGTTATCTGCTGAGACACAAGGCTTCTATTTGGCCTCCTGCTGACTTCCCTAAACAGTGTTTGCAGGATGTTTAAACATTTAAAAATAAAAATTTAAAAAAAAAAAGAGAGAGAGAGAAAGAGAGAAGGAAAAAACCCCTGAAACTGTTGTGCCAGATTGTCTCAGCACACAAGAGCGACATCTGTATTTTTCCAAGTGACACACAGAGAAGGTATTTAGCACCTCCAAAGAGCTTGTTGGCGAGCTCTCAGTTCCAGGGGTGCAGAGTCAAACTGGGCTCCCTACTGAATTGCACTTTTGCTGCTGGATCTCACTTTCTGCTCAGGCTTTTCAGAGAACCAGTGCATCAGCAGCATGGCCTCCCCCTCTCTGTGCGTGCAGGATGCGCACAGGAGCTGCTGCAGCGCTGCTGCTGTGTGACAGCTTCAGCTCCTGGGGCTTCTTTGGTACCTCTTTGGGCATTGCCTGAAGCAGGAGGCCCAGCTCCACCACCTGCTGCAGCATGTGATTTGTAGACTATTTTGGAATGCTTCTGGCAGAAAAGTGCAATATCATCACTGAAAAGGCTGCTGTCGGATAGACTGTGACTAAGATTTGAGCTGGCAAATGGTGTGGAGGTCTCTGAAGGATAGGGGTCTGCAGTGGAGTGTAGGCAAAGGGGAGATTCAGCTGTTCCTCACTGTGCTGCTCCAGGTGCTTTGGTGGGGTTTAACCAGGCTGACAAATTCATAGGCTCTGAGCCCTGGTTAGGGGCAGCTTTGCATTGTCTTCCTCCAGGTACCACAGGTGCCTGTTAGAGGACTTCATTTCAAGCAGCAGTCTCCAAATCTAGCTCAGTAACAGTGAGCAGGTTCCTTTTAAGGCAGCTACTTACGTGCTTGAAGCTGTTTCACCCCCTCCTTGTCTTGTTCTCACTATCCCTATGCTCCTGCTTCCTCCTGCTCTGCTGTAGTGACCTGGCATTTTTAAGGAGTGACTGAAAATCCAACCTGGACTGAGATTGCATCTTCTACCATGGAGGTGTCCAAGTCTTGCTGCCTTCAGACTGTGTGTGACCAAGTGTTGCAGGACCAGGAGGGTTGAGTGCAGGACAAGCATGGAGCCCAGGCTGCCACCCATTTGTGGGCACCCAGATTTCCTTCCTGTGATGGGCAGAATGCCTTTCCTGTAGGAAGGGCCAGGAAACACATCACTGAGGCAGGGGGAACGTGACTCAAAATTGTAGATCAAGGTGAGCCCAAGGGTGGCTCATAAACCCATTACTGGGTTAAGCAGATAACACCAATGGCTGGTGCCCAGATCTATCATCACTTTTGCAGTTCTGAGTTGCTCAAAGTTTTTCCCCTTTGTTACCTCATGAGGGTACAGTGAGGGTCGTGGTGATCAGTGAGTGGTTGATGGGGTTCTCCTCTTCTGCTCTCTCCTATTTTACATCTGCTTTTCAGGACACACACACATGCACGATTCCTTTACTCCTGCTTATTCTGATGTGATTGAATTTGGAACACCAGTCCCCTGGGAACAGAGCTGGTTTTAAGCTCTCACAGGCTCTGTTTTCACCATTTGGGACATCTCAGTAGCAGAAATGGTGTTGACCTCAGGCAGGGAAGAAAGAAGCTGTGTAGTTTAACCCAGCGTAGCTGTACCTCCTGCTGTGCCACCTTGAATTTGGAAGAGGTCATGTCTAGAGCTGATCCAGACCCCAATGGTATTAACAGAAGCACCCTCATGGACTGTGAGGAGACAGTTGGGACTTTTTGGAAGAACTGCAGAGAGGTTGCTGGTGGTGATGTGTTGGGAATTAGAGCCTCCAGAGACCATCTTCCATGGTGACAGATCACATCATGTATGATCTCATTGTGATGTGAGTTGTGTTGTATGGATTTTACTCAGAGAAGAGTCTGGTTTTCTTTTTTGGCATGTCCTTGGGAGAAAGTAGGCTCTTCTTTGAGCTGCAGGGAAATGAGTTCATGACAGGGCTTTACAAGTGGCTTTTACATACCAAGGTGGAATGGTTGCACCTGACAGTGATGGTCCAGAGCATGGTTTGAAGTAAGATGGCTGTGAAACTAAAATGTAAGTATTAAAAAGGTAAAAATTTATGGTATACATTAAACATTCAACAAAGAGATTGAGCTGTGCTTGCTTTGGCAAACAAATACATCCCCAAATGGATCAAACAAGTTGTAATGCAGAACAAATTGAAGTAGTAGAGGATTTGTCTCAGGTGCTTAAAATCATATTTTATCCTCTGCCTTTATATTACCAGCTACTCAAGGAAAAGAGTCATCTTTTGAAATACTGATGGGCAAAAAGACAAAGCTGAGCAAGTGGTGTTCCTTCCTTCAGTGCTGTGGTGCTGCTTGGTACAGTCTGGTGTTTCTGTCCTGTGCTCTTTTCCTGTGGAACAACCAAAAAGATAGCTATGTGGTGTGCTCTACTGAGTTGCTGTTTGGGTTTGGGTTTGGGTTTTTTTTTTCTTTCTCCCAAAGGTTTGCAAAAATTCTTTTAAGCAGGGTACAAACTTCTTCTGATTTCTAGCGTGGAGAATTCATTTTCAATTTCTCTATCAAAGCAAAATGACAAATACAAAATGCAAGTGAAACCAGATGGACTAACTATATTAGGAGCACTGCATGCATATTTTGTGTCACTTATTAGCATTCATTAAGTCAAACAGGGAGAGAAATAAGCTTTGCCTACATGTATTAAACCAATAAGGCTGGCAAGGATCCAAGCCTGCTCTCATGGATTAATTGTTTTATAACTGCTTTAATTAAAATTGTTCAGTATATGATTAACCTAAAAGTTTTAATTTCCACAAAATTGTTGAACAAATGAGACATTAATATTTTACATTAAGCGTGGAGAGTGAGCTTCGGTTCTCTGAACAGCTTCTGCATGGTAAACTTGGAGCAGGTGGCATCATAGAAGGGGTTGGGGGGTGTGTGGTGTGTGTGTCCCCCAGGTATCCAGTGCATGTGTCACTCCATTTTGATGTGAGGTGAGCACAAAATGCAGTCCTTGGGCTTTGGCCAGTGTGGTGGATTGTCCCACAGGAGCTTGGCAGTGCGGCAGTGGCGCAGGAGTGATGGGTTAGGTCTGGTGGCTCTTCTCCTGCCTCGGCTCGTGCTGGGTGTTGGGCTGTGCTGGAGGAGCAGGTGGAGCTTCACAAGGCCAGGATCTGCAGCACTTTGATGGCTGCCCCTCTATAGGAGGTGGACAGAGTGCAGAAGTGATGGCTGTAGAGCAGCAGCAGCAGCGAGCAGGTACCAGGAGTGTGGACCTTTCACTGTGATGGTCACCCTACAGTCAGTGTCACCTCTCTTCCCCCTTCTCTAATCAGAGGTGCTGTCTGGTTACTGCTAGGAGCTTTTGCCCCAGTTTCATTACCCAGTTTGTCTCACAGACTGACTCAGGATTTAAGAGGTGTTCCTGCAAAATCAGCAGCAAATACCAGAAAAGAAACCAAGGTTTGGGGCCAGCTACTGTTGACAGCCCCTAAAGTTGTGCCAACCACAGGTGATCTCTTCCTGGTGTTTGTTCCATGCTTCTGCAAAGCCAGTAGCTGTTAACTCTCTGAAGTGCCAAACTCCTGTGGGGATGGAGCCCTTGGAGCTCTTTGGTTTAGGCAGAAGCTGATTACCTGTGCTGGAACCTGGTGGAGGCCAGGTCACCTCCACCAAGGAGACCTGCTGTGGGATTTTTGGAAATGCACAAAGTCACAAATGATTATCTGTGTCTTACCAGGAAATCTGAACTTCCAACGTTTATGTCATGCCTTTCTGGACAGTGGGTTAGCAGAGAAGGGAGGGCAAGGAGCAGTCACAGTGGTGCTTGTGGCATTGTGATGTGCCTGGGTCTTTGCAGCTCACTCTGAGGTTCCCTGATCATCTTTTAGATCTGGCAGGATCAGAGTATGAGGTGGTATGGCTTCAGGGTGCAGATGTGCTACCATGCTGATGGTTTACTTCCTTTACTGGAAATGTTTCCACCTAAGATATTGCAGGCAGAAGTATCTGTTGTAGTGACTGCAGAGCTGGGCTGCAGCTTGGTGTCCTCCTTTTAAAAGCCATCCAAATCATAGCTTAATCTCCTGGCCCCATTTGAACCGATGACAAAACTGCCACTGACAAGTGAAACTGAGATTTCATCTCTAAACTCAGTTCCTAAGGAGCCTGCTTTCGAAGTGGCTTACAGCACAAGCAATGTGTCTGTCACATCTCTAGTCTTTGGGGCTTCTGTGGGGGGAGAGGATCCTTGCCTGGCACACCAGAGCTTCACAGGTTCTTAGTGGCAGCTAAATGTCTTCTGCTGGTGCTCCTTTATGACTTCATTGGGGAAAAAAAAAATGTTGATGGCTTCTGTGGTCCCACAGTATGCCAAAAAATGGACTTAAGTGAAGTGCTGGCTGTGCAGAGTCCAAAACCTCAGTTTATTTTGCTGGAACTGTTTTGCACAGCCGTGAAATCTCCTGCTGTTGAGTCCTTTTAGAAGTACTTTTGTTCAATTGCAGTTGCCTCCAGTTCAACAATATTTTCTGGGCTCTGAATGTCCCAGAAAGTATTTTGTTCTCTGATTCCCAGTGAGCCTCTGTGTGCTTTCCAGAGTGGAGCATGTGGGGTGTCTGCCATTGCTTTGGAACACAGGGATTTCTGCTGATGGGAGCGTGGTTGTGTAGGGCTGGCTCTGTTAGCCTTCAATATGTACTCCTGGCAACACTACCAAACTTCATCTGACTTAGAACTACCAACATCTGAGGTAAACTGAGCAGCTGGCCATGGTGGGTCAGAGAGAGAGAAGGAGCTGAAATGCTCCCTACGTGTAGATGAGGTAGATTTGGGGCAGAATTGTTGGCGCTGATTTGTAGTGCAGTTTGAGGATGTTTTGCTAAGCTTGTGACATGGAGGAAATGAAAAATGGAGAGGTTTTCCAGAAAGTCTGAGAGGACTACCCAGCTTGAACAGAGATGGATTTCAATTCCTTGTAGGCTTCCTAGGAAACCATACGGAGGGTGTGTGCACACAGAGGCACACACACAAACATATGTGGTAGGCAGTGCTCTATGTAAACAGAGCAGCTCTCCTTTCTCTCTCATCTGAGGAAAGATTTTGTGTAGCTGAGTCATGCAATACAGAATTATAGAAAGATAAAGACCAGAGTTTTCCACCTCAGTGCCTGGAGTTGTTGTTTTCCTGCTGTTATATGTGCTGGGCATGGCTGGGCACTGGGCATGGCTCTTGCTAACTATGGCCTGAGACTTGTGCCTAGATCAATCTGTAAAAGGTGATTTCAGAAACTGACTCATAGGTATTTGTGTCTGGAAACATTGCAGAAATCGACCTTTCCAAGTGCACCTGGAGGATATGTGGACACTTGCTGGCCCAACTCTGCTTCCATGCCCTCTCTCTGGGAAAGACTATGCAAGACATCCTAGTGAGGTATCCTAGATCTCAAACCCCCTTGTAGGGCTGCTGTGGAGCACTGATCTCTGCAGTTTCCTTCTGTCTGAGGCTCTGGGAAATGCTCAGCAGCAGCCTCAGGCTGGATGCGCTGTTGCTGTGACGCTGAGCTGGGGAACCAGAGAGGGCTTCTCTGCATGAGGGTGACAATAACTTGCCTGTAGCTCCTCTTTGTCACACCAAGAGCCAAAGCAAAACTGTGTAGGTGCTGAATTCTGGCAAGGTGAACACTGACACACTGGTGCATCTGTAAGGCCCGAAGGCAGGTGTAAAGCCAGTATGGGAGATCCTGAACAAACAAATCACTGGGAAGTGCTGTCTTAACCACGAGGCAGGTGGCCTTAAAGTGTCGTCAAGGGCTCTCCTTTTGAAGAGCAACAAGTGTTGGGTTCGTGCAGTGTTAGCTGTGAGTGCAAATAAGTGTGGCTCTGCTGGCCAGAGAGGAGGAAAAGAGTGCTAATTCCTTCTGCCAGAGCTAATTTCTCTGGGGACATCCATTGGGAATCCTTCAGTTACTAATTTGGATGCTAGTTAGGGTTGAAGGGATTTACTCTGCTCTCAAGGCTAAAAGGCATTGAGAAATTTTTGCTGCCAAACGTTGCCCAGCTTGCAGAGCTGCCCCGAGGCAACTCCGCTTATCTGCAGGGTGCTGGGGCAGCTTTCAAGTTGTAGCATGGTAAATGCAAACGTTTTTATGCCTTTGCTCTGAATAATGGACTTTTGTGTTTTCACACTCCTCCGATGTTCTGCCTGCTGATGGGAAGAGAGTGAGGCAGGGCTGATGAAAGCTGCAGTCTTGATTTCTGGGGGTGTACTTTGGGAAGTGGTCGCAGTGGCCATCCCTGCTTATACACACCCCTGAAGGACAGCCACCTTCCCTCCCTCCACAGCTACCAACCTTCCTGTACAGTCTGCCCAGCAGCTACCAGTGCAGCTGAGGATTTGCTGAATCCTTCAGATGATGAAAAGCAAATAACAGGAGTATCTGAGCATTGTCTTTTATATAGCTAGAGATGTTTAAGTGCCTCTGTGGAAGTTCTCAGCCTTTCATGTGTGAAAAAAAGGCCTGTGCTATTTTGCTGTTAACACTCTTTCCCTTCTGCTGATGTACAGCAGAAGTAATTGCAGTGTGGTGTGAGGAAGATGCAAAACCAGTGCAGCTCAGATAGTTACGGGGTTGTTCCATTTCAAAAAGCATCTTTTCAGGTTTGAGACCACCACTTCTCATTAATGCACAACTTAACCTCTGCTGATCCCATCTGAAAGAAAAGTATACCTGTGCTGAGAGAGCTGAAATGGACTCCAGGCTGGTGTAATCCAGGCTTGTGCTTCGTGGTGTCCTGTGGGAGTTTAGCACAGCACAGACTTCCTGGCTGTCGATGAGTAACGCTGTGCAGGGGAGTGGAACCAGCCGCTCTGGGGAGCTGTGCTTGGTAGGAAATGCTTCGTGGTGTCTCACAACACTGCCACGGGCATGTCCCACGTCTCTTCCTTGCATGAGGGTACTGGAAGATGGAGCAAGGCCAGAGCCCTGGGCGAGTTTGATATTAAATGCTGCTGGAGGTATTTCTGTCTTCTGTGATTTACGATCTCCCCTGGCAGCAGTGTCCGGCAGACCACAGTTACCAGGAGGAGGAGGTGATCTTGCCAGCTGTGCAGGTCTTGCCACACTGAGGCTTCCTTTGGGAAATGCATCTAAGTGCTTAACTCTTGTTAGTTCACCAAACCTTTCTGTAGAATCAGGGGAAGAGGCAGCATTATTCTTCTTTGTACTAACTGTAGTACTAATTATTTGGAGTGACCTAAATGACTGCACCGATGAACCATCTAAGCAAGCACAGTGTCATGAGATAAAGACCTTCCAGTTTTCTTCTCTGCTGAGCATGAGTTTAGCTTTCCATATTTACACAGCCTCTAACTCCCCTCCTGGGTTTAATCAGGAGTCCAGGCTGGGTGACAGGCCTGCCAATTTATTGAGACACCTCCTTTCTGGTGGCCATGGCTTATGTTTTGCTCGCAGTGTAGCAGAGCAAGCTAATTCGTGGGTAGCCATCTCTTCAAGAGTGTTGACATAATCCTCTGACAAAATATAATGTGTGGTTAATGCTGTTTCCTGCAATCAATATGGTAATAGTAATTAAGTATCTGAATTATGAAATACTTATGTTGTTTATTTTTGAAATCACATAAACTTCCTGCAATTAGAAACATAAAGCTAAATAATTTAATATCGGATCTTGAATCTAAGTCATCTGCACACTGCTTCATCTGCCTTGCTTCTGTCAAGACAGCAGTACTTGGCTTTGTAATAGTTGTGTTTTATTTGAGTTCTCATAAATAGGTAAGCTCTCCAGTGATTTTTTTCAGGTACTCTTCCAATTCTAAGAATTCAGAAATACAGTGGGCCAGCAGTTCCAGTTGTGGAGTTAGGATCCAGGCCAGTTGATGCAATTGGTCTTTTGGTCAGTGAGCACACTTTCTGGGGCAAAACCAAAGTTTCCTACCTCTGTATCCCAAAGGTTGTATCTTCTTTTGTGAAGTGTGAGGCTTCCCTCACCTCACCTGCTTGGCTGCTATAGCCACAGACACCCAGGCACCTGGTAGGCTCAGCAAAGGGATGAGACCATACACTCAACATCTGGAAACCAGCCCTCACTCGGGTGGATACCTCCGTGTGACCAGATGATTATGTCTCTTGAACTTCTGCTCTGCAGAGACTAGCAGCAGGAGACTGCAGAGTCCTGAGTGCCAAACTGCCCCTGCATCTGGCCAAGGAGCCTCAGGGGTTCCTGTTCCCCATGTGTGCTTATACTGGGAGTGCACAGAAGATGGTCCAGTGTTATTTGTCCTGTGAACAATGCATTTGCTGACCTCACTTGGTATTTGATTCCCTGCCTTTGGATTAGAGATTAGCAGTGTTTGGGGACTCCTGACTGTCTTTTACCCAAATGGATTGTATGTCCAAGCAGAGCCCTCTTTCCAGGATGCAGAGTATGCTGTATTTTCCACCCTGGTAGCATTTTTGGTTCCTTAGTTCTTCTCTTTATTCAGCCCAAGCTCTGTTATTGAGTTCATTTTGTTCCTGACAGGTTTTCATTTCCTTTATAAATATATAGCATTTTTGTTGGCCTCTTGGCTGTGAAAGCCAAGGATTTAATACATTGTTTTCTCCACACTTGCTTTTTTTGGTTGTGGTTGCTATCAATGGCTGTTCTTTCTTTTCCTTGTCCCTTGAATAATCATTGGAGACAGTAAGGGAGTCTTTCTACATAGCTACATGCTTGCAATACATGGAAATAAATATTAAGCTCCTTAGGAATTGCAGAAAACTTGTGTTTTTATTTAAGATTTAGCAATTGGAGATGGCTTTTGACTTGTAAGCAAAACACTATGGGCTGAATTTTCCAAAGATCTGCCTACTGAATGTGCATCTATTTGTACATGGAGCATTTAGGCACGCAGCTCCTCGCTTTGCAATGCAAATGGATGATCTGCAAGTACAATACAGGCTCCTCTGTGCTCAGGAAGAGTGAGGCAGGATCTGAGCACAGGCTCTGAATTCCAGTCCCTGTTCTTGCACTTATTGCTGTGACCAGAGGCAAAAGTTGCTTAACACACTCCATACCTCAGCATAGTATTCTGCAAAATGGGGGTAACAATGCCATTAACATCACTCAGTGCTCCACAGAGACAAAAAAAGAGGGTAAAGCTACTTCTGACACTCTGAACAGTGCCTTTCCTTATAGAAATGTGGTGCCATTCCTCAGAGGTGAGGTATCCCATAGGTCAGTGTGGGAAGGAGAGGTGCAGGTATTTGCTCTGAACCAGTTAATTCCCAAAAGGATGCTGGCTTGGATTCAGACTGGATTTGTTACCTTGTGGTAACAAACAGGACACAAGGGCCAAATGGGAAATTTCCATCACTTTTGAAAACTAGAGTGGAAACACTCAGCACTGAACACAAAACCCATGCTGTGTGGTGCTTGCAGCTGGGTGCTGCAGCTTGGGGAACCCCAGGAACCTCGAGGCACACAGAAACTGTGTTGACTTCCCAGGAAACAACTCTCCAAGCCAAAGGACCTGCAACAAGGAAAATAAGTAGAGAGAGAAGCAATGGGGAATGACCTTTAAGTGTGACTTGGTTTTGATGTTTTGAGGTAAACTTAGTAGAAAGGGAAAGAATTTCTGTTTGCATGCACTGTGATTTATATTTAGAGGTGAACTTCATCTCTCTCAGGCTAGAAGACAAATGTGCTCTACCTTCAGCTGGTGTTATCTACTACTTTTCTCTTTCTAGCTCATACAGCAGAGACATCTGTGCCCAAGCTGGGAGCTGTCTCTCCCAAGGGATTTGTGGCACAGCCCTGTGTGTCCCTGAAGTCCCACAGTCATTACTGCATTTCCAGCTTCCTGCAACATTCAGCAATCTTTTTCTATGTCACCTTCCTCTGACTATTCCTCTTATTATTTTTTCTGGTTTAAACAGTCCACAGCATCTGTTCTTGATTTTATAAGTGTATTAAATTCCATTCCTGGATCTGTTTGAAGCAGAGAGATCAAATACACACCCCCCACCCCCCCTATGGAACAAAGCATCTTTTTGCCATTAAAATATATTATGGCTAAATATATACTTGGGGAGGAAAGTCAGTATCACATTTACAATGTGAGCTGGAGAGTAGGTAGGTGTGCAGAGAGTCATAGAATTGCTTCTGTAGAGAAAACTCTAAAATTAAGTCCACAGTCCACCCAACAGCACTATCCCCATAAAAACACATCCTGAAGTGCCATGTCTATGTATTTCTTGAACACCTCTAGGGCTGGTGACTCCACCACCTCCCTGGGCAACCTGTTCCAGTGCCTCTGTCTGTAAAGAGATTTTTCCTAGTATCCAATCTAAACCTCCCCTGGCACAACTTGGGGCCATTTGCTCCCATTCTGTCACTTGAAACTAGGAAGAAGGAGCCAACACCCTCCTCACTCCAACTTCCTTTCAGGTATTTCTAGAGAGCAGGAAGATCTCCCCTCAGCCTCTTCTTCTTCAAACTAAACAATCCCAGTTCCATCAGCCACTCCTCACAGACCTGTTCTCTAGACCCTTCAACAGCTTCATTGCCCTTCTCTGAACACACTCCAGCAACTCAGTGTCTCAGTCACTGGAAGGGTTTGTCTAGGTTTAATCTGGTTTGTGCAGATTTAATTGGGTGCTGTCCCCCATCATCTGGGAAAGCAGCATTGGGTCGTGGTGCTGGGGGCAGGCAGATGAGTGCATGGGGCTGAGATGATGCCTCAGAGACAGGGCTGTGGTGTGCCCTGGGCTGGCAATGCTTCTTGGGCTTTTGGCCTTTCTGTGGTGTTAGGATGCTGTGAGAGCTGAAGGAACTCTCATTGTCTGCTGGAGCACCAGGGCATAGCTTACAAAAGTGAATGGAAATAGCTTAACAGAGCAACCAGTCTGTCCTTAAGCACCTGAGGATGTGAGCTAATAGAAGAGGGATACCTAGGAAGCTAGGCAGTGTAGAAGTGAGCTCGGCTTAACTGATGGGGAAGATGAGATGGGAATGATTTTTTTGTTTTTCAGTCTGTCTAGCACTCAGCAGAGATTGGATCACTGGAAGGATCTGTAGCAGATACATGAGCAGGGTCTGATCACAGCTGTGACTTGAAGTAAATGGCTGAGAATGATAGATAGTCTCTGCTGAAAGGTTGATTGGATGGTGTGACCAGGGATCTCTGGGTCACTTACATTCAAGAAGGACTGGCAACTGAACGGCTGCCCTTTAGAAGCATCTTCAGGTAGTTGGCTGTTTCTCTCAGTTGATCTGTGCTGGAAAGCAGAAACCAGTGCAGCAGGTTTTAAGTTGCTTTGAGATGCCAGAGGGCTACTTTGCTGATGTGGTGACTTTGGTGGGCTTCAGAACAGCTCCTCTCCAAATGTGAGGAAGGCTACATATGGAAGGAGAATAAGCTGCAGCCTTAGTGAAGTGTGACCTGTGTGAATTGCCTTTGCCTCTCTGCTTCTGCTCACACAGAACTTTGGACACCAAGACCTCCTGTGAAACAAAGATAAGTAGGTGCACAAGTCTGAGAGGCTGATTTGCTGCCTCAGCTGCCTTCACACTTGTGTGGTTTTAAAAGGAGCACCTCAGTCCATGTTGGGCTTATTGGAAGACTTGACTGAGAAGGTAAATTTAGGTGTCTATGATGAAAGCATTGAGCTTTGCTCCTGCCATTGTATTTCAGACCCAGCATCCAGCAGAGGTTGGGACTCTGGAGCAGGGGAAATGTGATTCTGATGCACAGATGAGTCTCAGTCCCTTCTCTTTGAAGTTTATCTGAGGTTCCCATGTAGCATCCCATCTCTGTGCTGTCTGAGCTCTTCAAGATGTTTTACCTTTTACCTTTTATATACATGATGAGGTTTTCATCTGATGATCTCAATTAATTAAGCCTTGTATTGCTGCTTTGAGTTGTCTGAAAGCTGGCTGGATACCCTTGCTACTCTTGCTGCCATCTGATGTTCAACTTGCTGAAGCAGTAGTTAACAGACTCAAGCCAGATTAAAGCTTTATTATTCACACAGATGATAATCATGAGCAGGGGTACTTTGCACGCTACAAAACTCCATGTGCCTTGCTGGGCTTTGAAGGAAGAGCTAGGCTAAAAATAAAGGAGGTGAATTATCACTATGTCCTCCTTCATGGGAGTGGGTTAGCTGGATTTTTGAAGAACTGAGGTGAGCACTGGAGATGTTCATAGAAAAGTCATCTAGATTTTCAACACTCTGCATTATTTGGATGAGGATACCTCTTGTGTAAATTCAGATCTTGGGTCAGAAGCAGATCTTGTTGAATTGGCTAGAGGTGGTTGCTTCAGAAAATGAGAGAATTGAACATTTATATCTTGGTGTGTGGTGTGTGTGGTGCTCTGGGTTTGCCTCTGTAGTACCTGACTGTGTCTTGAAGCACATGAGTACTACAGTTGATTCCTTTTGGATCACTGCTTGGGGAGAAGGCATTCTTGGAGCATGCATCATCTTCAAAATGGAACCCTTCCAAACAGATTTGCTCTAATAGGTTGCATTGGAGAGAATATAAACAAGAGAAAATAATGGCAGGAAATGCCTCAGATCAACACTTACTCTCACTTAGAAAAAATACTTAAAGACACATCACTCATGTCAGAGCTTTCCTCTGAGAGTTCTGCCTAGTAATACAACTTCTAACAGTGCCCCAAAAGAGGGGCTAAGTGCCACTTCCTTCTGGGTTCTTCTCTACCTCCTGCAGATGCACTGAGTTATCGCTGGTGCAGTGGATACTTTACAGAAATACCAATGGGAGTAGTGGAGAGAAAAGGCTGACCACCAGAAAAAAGTGGATCTTGGCCATATTTCTTAGCATTAGTTTCTGTTAATGAGGATTTTCTCCCTCATTTAGTGCTTATGAGGCTATTGTAGAACTTCTGTGGTGAAATGTGTGCAATGAGATTGAATTTCTGGTTTGACTTGTCCGGCAATGGATGGAAATGCTGGAATGGTTTTCTCCTCCCACAGGGCAAATCTGAAGCCCAACTTCACTTGTTATGAGGCTGTAGGAAGGTGGTTTTTAACTGTTCTTCACAGTTGCACACACATTAGCTTCTTGGAGGCAAAGTGTATGTGAATTTGTATTTCTTGCAGCTCCTCCACCAGTAACTTGCAGGCAGCTTCATGGCTGATTCTTCTGCCCTGTGGATTTTAGCCCTTGCACAAGTGCCATGGAGCAACTGGGGGTGTCCCTGCCACTGTTCCATTTTCTCTTCAGTCACTGTCACTGCTCTTGCTTTGCCAAGTTCATGCCATTAAGTAAAATCCTGTCTTGGCAAATTGCTTATGATGGCAGAGTCAGAATTTCCTGTTCTGTCTCCTAAGGAAATCTCTTCTTGGCTCTGAGTGGCTTATGTGGGGTTTCATTCCTGTGAGACCTTCCTGTCCAACAGTCTTCCACACATTCTTATGTCCTCAGTATGATATGAGATATCTGAAACATGAAGGAACCAGTGGCCTGCTGAAAACCTTGCAATATGGCAAATTTTTGGCTCAAGGCTTCCCAAGTGCTGGCTATGATGCTGCTTGCTGGGTTGGTAACCATCCCTCTTTCCCACTGCTGTCATGTCTGACACATCCAGTGAGATGGTGTAGATATCTCAGGTGTGCTAAAATTAGATTCAGAATAGCAGTCCAAGATTTGGGTATCAAGTTTTGAGAACCCACTTGATCTGAACCTGGGTAACACCATTCAGGACAGATCCTCTAAACCTCCAGAGGTTGACTGTAGGCAGCTCCTAACCTCCCAAAAGCTCCCCTCATTGAGATTACCTCTGTCTTCAAGATGCTTCCTCTTCCCTCAGGTGACAGATTGCTGTTTCATACAAGGATATGGGGTATGGCATATGTTAGGATGTGTGCAGTATCCTGCTCTCTGCAAGAATTCCCCTGGCTTTGGGCTAGTTTTGCTTTGCCACCCCTGTGCAACACCTGAATGCATCATGGGCAGAACTTCAGTAAGAGCCAGTCCTGCAAGTGCCTTGGTTATCTTGGATGTCATTTGTTGTTTTGTTGTAGATTTTGAGTTTAATTAATTGCTAGAAGAAGGAGAATTTCTCTTTGTCAGAGCAGCAGGGACAGATCTCACAATCTCAGTGGTCAAGAATGAAGTAGACTGCCAACAATAGACTGCCTCTTTGAAATCTGATTATATGTTTCAAGCCTAGCCCTGCGAAATATAATAAAACTCAGCAGGAGACTATAGCAAGGCTAAAATATCATGCTGCCCAGCTGCTTTTACTAGTTCATACTGCCTTTTGAAGAGTTGTTGGCTTGGCAAGAGATTGGCCAGCAACCCGATGCTGCAAGGCTAAAGAGAGGAGAGCTCTGGGGTCCTGGAAATAGCTAGACCTTTCAAACATCTAACCTGGATTAATAGTGATGAGAACAGAGAATGAGGGTAAGACAGTGAGAATCATGTGCATTTGCATATTACTTCTAGTTTCCATGTTTGTGGATGTATTGTCTTCTACAGGTCATCTGGCAAGCCAGCAAGCACCACAGAGGGCTGCAGATTCAAACTGAACACCAGGAGATGTGATATCCTGATGTGTTATATAGTCAGAAGATTTGCTTTTGGTTCCACAATTACGTAGTCCAAGATAAGTCAACAGAATAGTCAGCATGCTGGCACTAGCAGGCATGTTTCAGTGGCATGAGAGAAGAGCTGAGAGGACCAACCTCCCCCGCATCCAGGTGGCCTCAGGCTGCAGTGGGAGGTAGTGGATTCATTGCAGCCAAGTCACTATTAGAGAGAGCCAAGGAAGTTGGTAAGTTCTTTAGCAAGTTCCTTTTCATTGTTCTGCTGGCCTCTTGCCTTCAGGTTTACCATGTGTCACTTCCAGCCTTGGTGCATTATGGTTTAGAAATTCCCTCTCTGAGTCTTCCCTCATCCCGTGATCCCTACCCACCTGTTCAACATCATCATCCTGCATGGCTCCCAATATGTTTCACCGATCTATTGCAACTCCACTTGACACAGATGAGGTTTGGCATAACAGAAGCATCTATCATCCATTTCCTTATGGTAGCTGTAGAGCAGGGGAAGGTATTTCCCCAACTCCCTTCCCAGCAGTCCCTTGAGTTCCAGCGTGTGAGGTTCTGCCCATGCGAGCGGCTGCAGGGTGAGACAGTGATGGATTGACTCTGCTTTCTGTTTACACCAACAGTGCCTTTCATGCCCTGTTGCTATTCGTGGGGTGGTGTTGGTTTTGTTGGTGGGTTTTTTGTGGATTTTTTTTTGTTATGAATGATTAATTAGAAAAATAATCATTTGTAAATTGTGAGTGAACCAGACGTTTGGCCTTGCCTATAGGGAAATTGAGTCTCCGAGCTCTGCTGCAGTGTGCAGCCTGCTCACAAATGCAGGAGTATTCCCAGGCTAGTGATGAATTTACATGAAGTTCCCTTTCAGCATTTTAATGACTGTTACAGCTGAGTAACTAATGAAGGATATTAACAAACAGAAGTAGTAAATATTTGATTTTTCTACAGCGTTTTTTCATCTGGCAGCAGCCAGTATTTTTAAATGTGTGTACAGGAGAATTTCTGCCCCAACCTCTTTTCTATGCTGAGAGCAAGGCCGGCTGTGGGTGCTGGATGTGATGGACACATCTGCAGAGACATTTTCTTATGAAATGTGCTGGTCCTTTGCCCCGTCATGACAGGCTGCAGTCAGGATTTGATGGTTGTGAGTTAGCCCAGTTGAAAAGGTAGCTCCCTGCACCAGGGATCGTTGCAGTCTGTGGTCCCCTGAAGATGAGACAGCCACAACAAGGTCATTCTGTAAACTACAGTGATTAGTGACTCTATCAGGAAAAACTGCTGAATACAGCAGGGAGCAGTCATTTGAAATGTCTTAACTCTGATAATTTACCTTCTTCCACCCTTTAGTATTTCTCCTGCATCCTTTGCCTGAAGAAGCCTGCTGGGTAAGAATTTCTAGGAGGTCTTGTTATCCCCCAGCAGATCCTCTTGCCTGATTTTCCTTTGTGTCCCTCTGTGGTTCACCAGGATGTAGTGATCTGGTGGTACTGGGATTTGGAGTCAAGCTGAAGAACACTCTCCAGCCCAAAAGGTGGGCTGCTATCCTGCCCACATTGTATTCATATGTGCAGGGGAGAATTGTGGGGAGAAGTTGCCTAGAGGAAAGGTTTGCTGGGAGAAACAAGGGGTAGCATTTGTCAGAGGCCTTTGAAGTGTTTATTTGTAAGCAGATGTAGAGCTTCCTGTGTTCTGTGTTTTGTTTTGGTACATGCAAGCTGTGCTTACAGGATGGCACTGGGAAACAGCCACTTTGACAGTTGTGCCACATCAGGGGTGCAGTGCTGGGCATGGGGACATGGTGTGTCTATCCCCACCTTGCTCCCAGGCTCATGGCTGCTTGTAGCAGCAGACCCAGCAAGAACTCCCATCCCACTCTCCAATTGGACTTTGTGAAGTTACAAAGTATTTTTTGCAAGCACAATCCATGACTGAATGAGCCAGCTGAGATCTTTGTCTCTTAGGCATTACGTGCTTTGGAGAGGGAAGGAATAAATCTTTACTCTAAGCCTGCAGGAACTTCATCAAGCACTTATTTAGGGAATTTGGCCAACATCATATAGCCACTATGTCATTGTGGTTCTCTCAGCAGGGCCTATGTGATGTATATCTCCCAGGGCTCTCTCTGGCTTTGTCCTTGTTTTTGACGGAACCTGTCCAGGCTCTGCAGGACCAAGATCCAACTGCCTTGGCTCTTCCCTGCTCTCACTTAGTTTTTCCCAGCCTACCATCTTTTACAGCCAAGAAAAACTTATGCTAAGTGATCAAATGCATTCATCTGGGTGGATATGGATATATATATATATATAGCAAGAGAGTGTAGTTTGGATTGGGTTTTGTTTTTTTTTTCTTCTTCCAAAGAGCTCATCAGAGTAGATCATAAACCCAGAGTGAAATACAGTGAAATTTCCCATTAGAGACACTGTTTCTTAAATTGTTCCCCATGAGAACCCCTTTCTACCTGCATCTGAACTTAATTGCCTCTCCTGCTTCTGTCTGGGAGCTCTGAAACATACGAGGAACTGTTAGATCAGGGCCTTCCAGGGGCAGGAGACAAGACAGGGACTAGCAGAGTTGCCAGGGGAAACATAGGTTGGAGATTAGGAAAAATTGCCTTCCTCAAAGCGTGGTCAGGCATTGGAACAGGCTGCCTAGGGAGATGGAGGGGTCACCATCCCTGAAGATGTTGAAGAAATGTGAGGACATGGCACTCATGGACATGTTTTAATGACCATGGCAGTCTTAGGTTGATGGTTGGACTCGATGATCTTGGAGGCCTTTTCCAACCAAAACAGTTTTATTATTCTGTGATTCTGAGAGAAGTGAGAGGGAGATGGAGGCTTTCATGCCTCTAAATGTAGTATTTCATGCCTGCATGTGCAAATGTGCATTGACACCCCTGTCCCCTTATCTACTTTCCCATGCAAACACTCCTCTTGGCATCCATCTCCCTTTGCATTGTGAGTGCTGGTGCAGACCTTCCTCTCCATGCGCCTCCTCTGAAAGGCTGTGTGATGATTTCCCCCTTTCTTCTCTACTCTCCCCTCTGCCTTCACTTCCTCTTTATGTGTCCTGCTGGCTGTTCTTCTACCCTTCCTGTGTTAATCTACCTCTTCTTTGCTGGTCTCTGTCCTTGCTGAGCTGGAACTGATGGTCCCTGTTTACTGTGGAGCATGCGTGGGTTTCCCCTCCCTCCAGTGAGTGCAAGGCTGAAGCTCAACTTGGTCTGCTTAACTGAGTCTGGTAGGCAGCAGGGAAGGGTTTTGTAGAGCTGCATGGTCAGGATCACTGTGTCTCACAGCTGTTATGCATGTGAGGTGGCTCAGTAATGTGTGACTTTCCAGGTCTTTGCATGAAGTGCAGGCCCAGGGGTGGAAAAGCTCTCAGTTACCAGGTTTGAATGGTGCAGAGTCTGGAGTAGGGGAAGCCTCAGACAAAAACATGAGCTGGCTTTTCTCTGCTACTGTCAAGTTAGCACTGGCACTGAGAAATTCTGTGTAGGGCTGCACATTGCCTGGTGCTGAGCTGGGGTTTGCCCTGTGTGATGTTGGACCAGCTGGGGACTGGTCTTTATGCTTAACCAAAGCAAGTTACATGTAGAGTTGAACTGGCTTCAGCCTCGCTGATTGTTTTTTTTCATGTTGAAAACCTCAGAGTTTTTGTTGTCAGCCTGGCTAGGTAGGCTTTGTGTAAATCAGAAAAAGCAAACCTATTTCCTTGTAGTAGACAGCAGGCACCAGCAAGGTTGTTCCCCTTCGTAAACAACCCCAGGAAGATTGTTTCTTCCTTTCTAAAATGCTGAAGGGGATTAAATCGTATAACGGAGTATTCAACTGTTGAGTGATTTACAGCAAAGATGCAGCTGAGTTATGGGATCTGTTAAAGTGCCTGTTAAAGTACTAAATGTTTTTCAAAACTCGTATTATTTGGCTGATAGAATGTAAAGGTCTAATGGAGCTATTATTTGCTCTGTATAAATACACATCTGGGCAAGTGTTACTTATGTACACTGTGACTCTTGTGGGTTGGAGTGACACAAAGCCACTAAACGGGTTGTACATCATCCTGTGCAAACCAGGCAGCAGTTTCATTCCTGGTCAATGGTTGGACCAGAAGTTCTCACCCTATGGAACTTTGGCCTCCTGTTGGCAGTGTTGGGCTGATTTGGGGAGTGGCAATGAGATGTGCTTGTGTCTGGAGGTGATGGTTTTCTCCTAAGGATTTCAGAGCCCTGCCTCACTGGCTTTGTAGAAAGTTTTGGCAAAAAAAAAAAAAGTAACAAGTTTGTTAAAATCATAGAATCAACCAGGTTGGAAGAGACCTCCAAGCTCATCCAGCCCAACTTAGCATCCAGCCCTAGCCAATCACCCAGACCATGGCACTGAGTGCCCCATCCAGACTTTGCTTGAACACCTCCAGGGATGGGGACTCCACCACCTCCCTGGGCAGCCCATTCCAATGCCAATCACTCTCTCTGGCAACAACTTCCTCCTAACATCCAGCCTAGACCTCCCCTGGCACATCTTGAGACTGTGTCCTCTCATTCTGTTTCTGGTTGCCTGGGAGAAGAGACTGATTCCCAGCTGGCCACAACCTCCCTTCAGGTAGTTGCAGAGAGCAGTAAGGTTTCCTTGAGCCTCCTCTTGTGCAGG